>NDGM011152453.1:0-13909 GCA_002564305.1 Octomys mimax | reverse complement strand
CATTGAACTAAGAGAAAGTAGCTGTGTATCTACGCTAATATATATATATATTTATATACACACACACATATATATTTTTTCACTAAAAAATGGTCCTTCATTCATAGCCCCCTTTTTTGTTTACTTTTGTCAGAGATGGGTATTCCATTGTTACTCAAATAATGTAGATACATGAATTCAACAAAGTAATCTAATATGGTCCAGTAGTCTATAGTAGTAGTGGGTTATCCTCATGATGATGAATACTTTTAAGAAAGACTTTCCTTATTGATTTCAGTGGACCTTATAAAGAAAACATTCCACATCCCAAGAAAATTTGAAACTTAAAACTATGGATAAATGTGTGAAATTGTTTTGAAGAGCCTATGTTATAAATCTAAATTATTAAACAGAATTTCCTTAATTTACACTGAGGCACTAACCAGTAGATACTCTCCAATATTTTTAGAATTAAGAGCTGCTAAACAACATATAGAATCAATTTTTATGTCTGTCAGAAAAGTACCCAAAAAATGAAATGTAAAAAATGGTGAGCAAAATGAATTTATTTCTGCAGGAGAGATTTTTAGATGTCATCACAGAGTGGTCATTTTTCTTAAATAACAACAGAACAATTATAATACATAAAGGATCAGTCTTCACATTACCTGTGCTCAGCTACCATCTAGCTGGCAAGTAGTTTTAGAAAGAGTCTATTTTTTTTTTCCTACAATATACTAAAATTTTGACGAAGGGACTGGGGTTCAATCCCTGTCTGCTGTGCGAGCCCCGCCCCCAAGGCGCCCTGAGACAGCGATTAAGACTGGGCGTGGTGCGCACACCTGTAATCCCAGTGCTTGGGTGGCGAAAAACAGAAAGGATCACGACAAATCCGATTTGTGTAGTGAAACCCTATAGATCCTGTACTAAATACATTAAAAAATATAAAATTTTTACCTTATTCAATGCCTAGTAACAAAATTCACAAAGTAAGTTATCACCTAGCAAGTTATTACAACCAATACTGTGATCTTCATATTACTTTGTTAAGTGAAATTCTATATCACTTGTAATTTTTCTGCTCTAATACTATTTTGTACTTTGCTTAAAGAATAAAAATTGGGGCTGCCAAGATAGCTCAGCGGACTAAAGCACCTGCTTTGCATCCACAGGGATCAAGGTTCCATCCCCTGCACAACATGCCAAACCAGCCCCGCCCCCAGGACAGGTGGAGTGGGACACAGAGTCTGCACGTGGTGGCATGTGCCTGTAATCCCAGCGCTGGGGAGGCTGAAAGCAGGAGGAGGGCCATGAGTACAAGCTGCATGGTGAGACCCCATAACAATCAAATACATCAAAAAATAATAAAAATAAAAATAAAAATTAAGGGTAAACCACTCGGGTCCCCTTCCATCCTCTCTTAGACAGAAGCTTTCTTCCCCCCAATAAAAATATTCTGCTCTTAAAATTAAATTAAATTAAAATGAAAAAATCTTCAGCTTTATCATATTAAGGATAACATAGTTTTAATTTTTGTCTATAAGTGAGTTGGAATGTATTACAAAATATATTTCTCCATTATCAACTAGAAACACATTAAAATTTCATAAAAGATAACTTTTTAAAATTAAGGAACAAATTTCAACATCCTTTTCTGCAGAATAATACATCTGGATTCATTGTTCTTTTCTAAGATTTAAACCCTTTTCTCAGTGTATAGTATTTCTTAAAATGCTTTGTGTTTACTTTTGATCCTCATTTAATGTTTTTTTTTCTTATTTTAACACCTTGTACTTTCTTTATTCTTTTCTTATAAGGCTTTTTCATAAAATAAAATAACTAGGGCTTCATTCCCCCTTCTAGGTTTTAAAAATCTTTTTCAATTGTGAGCTTAGATTGAAATTCAGATCTCTAAGAAAAGTAATCATACCAAGGATTATTTTTGTTATAATTCTATTTGAATACCTGAGAATAATACTTATTTTTAAGAGAGACATAGCTCAAGCTTGTCAACTACTATAAACCCCAAACTCTAATTGTCATTATATTTGATCACAAATTTTAATTTGCCACTCAATGTGTTTCTTCCATGAAATAAACAATGTTTTGTTCTAAATTCAAAATTTATTTTACCTAGTTTTGTGAGCATCTTAATACAGGCATTAATCTCAAGAAGTAAAAAGATTGGGACTATTATAGTGACTGTATGTCATTTTTATGGCTAAAGTGCTTTGAATTTCTAAGTATGTTGATAAATTTGGCCCAGAGCTGAAGACTCCATTACATATATATGAAGGTTTGCATTTGTTTAATTAATTTCTACCTAATTGATGAGATAGGTTATGCATACAAAATTCTTAGTAGTTGCCTTAGTAATTTTTCTTATTAGTTAATTTGTCCCTAGTTCTTAAGTTTTGTCCAAGTTAATGATATAGTTTTGCTAAGACATTCAGTAATTAGTAGGTCTGTCTAATTAAATGGATTAAAAATATTACTTTATTATTCAGGAATTCCTCTAGTATCTTTTTCAGAAAATGACTTTCATAATGAAGTTGTGTGTGATCATACTCTCTTTGGTGCAAATACACTCCAATGATCTCAGCAGCCCCTTTCAGAAACTCTAACTTCACTAGTCTGTATTTCCTGCATGGATCTGGCATAAGCAGGGTATAGAAGATCAGCCATTAAATTGCGTATTCACTTTCACAGTATTTTAGGAGATGACCACAGGATGGGAATTCAAAGGTATACACTTGTAAACATTTGGATGTACATTCTGAAATACCTAAGTTCACAGCTCACAGTGGTTCAAGAACTGTAAGGTTGATGTTTAGAGCAGGTTGCTTTTGGAGGAAAGGCAATGTAAGAACTTAGATGATAGAAGAAAGACATGACCAGGACAGAGTACATTACATGAATTATTAAAACAAGGTGGTTTAGGAAATACTTAGGAGAACTACTAGTGTCCAATGGGTACTTCAACTATTTCATTTGGAAAGTAGGTGCCTGAGGTTGTGGCAAGATGATTCTTGCCTTCAGGGCCTTAAAATATTTGTAATTCATCGTCTTCTACTTTGTTGCTATTTTTCATCCATTCTACAAATACTGTGTTGAGAAACATCTCAGAATGTGGCTTGATGTCACTCTTAAAACTAAGCATTCCTAAATTCTATGTCTGACATGAATCTGACATGAATAAGAGTTTGGAGAAGTTATCGCTAGAATTAAAAAAAAAAAAAGAAATACTCATATAAGATGATTCCACTGCACAACAAAATTTAAGACACCACTCTGAGACAGTAAAAGGGCTGTTGGTAGAAAAAATAATTTAAAACTGTAGGCGATTAATGACTTTCAAAATTAAAAACATCCAAAGCAAATTAATTTTTTGGTTTCTTTTTTGTATTTAGGACAGGGTGTAGAGGGTGAACAGGGTTTCACTGCACAGATTGGGCTTGTAGTGATTCTCCTGTTTACAGCCTCTCAAGTGCTGGGATTACAGTTGCGTGCCACCACACCCAGTCTTAGTCACCATTTTAGCATGCCCCCGGGGCAGGCCCAGGAATTGAACTCCCACAAATTAAATTTTAAAGTCAATTTTTTCTACATATTTATGTTTCCTGGGACATTATGGAACATTTTAAGCTATTTCACCTCCCCCTTAATATGTATATTAAAAATATGTATGTTAAATTTTTGAAATTAAAAGTCAACATTTAGTGTTAATTAAGGGTGTCAGGAATACAAATTTTTAAATTTGAATGCTTCCAAATGTTGCCAAATAATCAATGATCTCTATAATGGTAAAAATAATTAAATCCATAGGTTTTTACTATATGCTTTATAATTAAATATTATATTAAATATCTAGTTTGTTTAAATTTTCTAAATAGGTCTGTGTTTTAACATTTTATGAACGTATGGCCAGGGATATGCCTCAGCAGCATAAAAACCTGCCTGGCAAGTGCAAGGGCCCAAATTTGATTCCCAGTACTACAAAAAGAAAAAAAAAAAATTTATAAACCTAATAAACACCATTTCTTTAGAAATTTAAACTTTCTTTGTGTTATATTTTCATTGAGAAAACCTCTATGGATATCTTATATTCAAAGATACTTTATTGGTATACCTAGAATAAATCTTCAGAGTTTTTTTTTTCATAATTGAACATTTCTATAAAATCTAATTTTAGAGAATTTTCTCACAGTTTCAGTTTTAGTACATACCAATTAAAAATTGTTTGCCAACTTAAAATGCCAAACTCTGAATAAAATATACCATTAAATGAGTTAGGGGGAAAGAAATGTCTTCTGAATCGAAAAAGGCAGAATGTTGTGCTTATCTCAGGCTTTACTGGAAGACAGCGTAAAGCAGGAGTGCTAGTAGGAAAACTATAGTGAATATTTGGCCCAGAAAATTAATCCTTGCTTCCTCCCTGGCATGGTCAACTGAGACAAAGTTCGAACCAGAAAATGTGGTAAAAAAAAAATTCCCACAATGGAATCTGTGTTTGCTTGTTGATTCAGTAATTACTTTATTAAGGGCTTTACAATGTCAGTCACTCTCCCAAGCCTCCTGCCCTGGTCCTGTTTCACATGGGGATCTCACTGTAGCGTAAAGGAACAATTTCAGGAATGATCAAATCCACCAAAGTTGTCCACTGATAATTTTAATCAAATTATTTCTGATTTTTTTTTCTCCACATTTTTCCAGTCAGAGGCTGCATTCATTCTTACAGTTTCAGCTACACACTAAAATCAATCTAATCCACTTACTTTAACTCTTCTGGTCCTTTAAGTGGAAAGGATAAGGTAATGCATAAATTTACATAATAGATAAGTTGAATTGCCTGAGAAATCTAATCCATAGAGCTAATCATGAGTAATGCCAGAATGGCTGCAGTGTGGCCATTACAGGTAGCTCAGGCCTGAAAGGCCTTGCTTCTAATCCCGAGCTTTTTCTTAATTACATTTCACAATAACTAAGTGTCCTATTCTGACACATCAGAATAAATCTTCTTCTCTGTACTGCCAGTCTGGCAAAGCAAGTGTGGTGTGGATTAAACTGGACTAGCCACTCAGAACTTTAGCCATGATTGTATGTGTATATTCAATATAAAAAGCACAGACTTCTGAGGGTTTTTTGTGATAAGAGGAAGGAAAGTTACAAAACTGAAACACTGGAATAAAGCAGGAAATGGAAATAAAAATGCATAGCAACTTTTAAGACTGCATATGCTAAGGAGAAATAAAACAGAAACTGGACAGAATTATGGGAATTGTACATTAATTCTTGATAGCATTTCTTAAATTGTGTATCACTAAGATAATCAGGTAAAAGTAAACTACATCAGAAAGCAACATTTAATTAGAGTAGACCCACTTATGACAGTGCTCATTTCCTTATGCTATTTATTTCAGTCAAATGAAATACTTTACGAACACATTAAGTCCTTTCTATTATAGCTTAATAAAAGCAAACTTGTTTTTATTAATTGATTTAGTTAGTGTTGATTCCTGTCTTATTTGACTGTTTTTGCTGTTTGACATTTAGGAAGATTATGATTTTGTCCTGCAATTAACCCTCTAAAGTGGTATGAAGCTAAACATATTTTAAACACATGCTCAGAAGAATACTAAGGTTTAGATAAATATGGAGGGAAACTTGAGAAGCTTCTATAGAGAAATGAAAAAAAAAAGCAAGAGAGATATAAAATGATTGAAAGGATACTTTCAAAAATGCAATAAGAATATGAGGCAGCAAAGCGGAATATGTTGAAAGTCATAAAAACTTGTTGGAGTTGGTATTGTTATAAACTCTGGAAAGCCATCTGCTTTGTACCGTCAGATCACTATAATGCATGTCACAGTCTGCATGGCTCAGAAACAGAATTTTTTTCTCCTGGTTCTGGAGGCAGGAAATTCTGACATAAACACCTGCCTGAGAAGCCCAAGTTTCTGAGTTCAACTCCCAGTTAAAAAAAAAAAAAAAAAAAAAAGATTGAGGTGCTGGTAGACTCAGTATCTGATGAAGACCTGTTCCTTAGAGGACACCCCTAAGCAACATCTTCCATAGTAGAAGAAGCAAGGGATCTCTCTCCAGCCCATGTTGTATGGACCCTAACCTACAGATAGAACTTTTATTGAGTTTATCACTAAGAGGTCTTACCTGCTAATACTATCTGTCACCTTGGGGATAGGATTTGAATTCATGACTTTAGGGATGGAAGACATAAACATTAAGATCATAGTACTGTTCTTTTCTGAATATCTTGTTTCTACTTTCAACAATGCAGTAAGAATATGAGGAAGCAAAGTTTCTACTTGCACCACTGTGTAATTTCCCGTATGATCTAAATGAGTCATTGGTTGACCTTTTGTTTCAGGTGTACTGAAATGAGGCACTTACTGCAACCTGTTCATATTTAAAAGGTATATTATTAGGAATATTATGAACTAAATATATAGTTTGGCCAAAATTAAAAACTAGAAACTCTCAAGGGCCAGAAAGGAAGGAAACTCAAAAGGCAACTAGAGAGAATAACAGCTGATGCCATGACCAAAGAAGGTGAAAGACATTGCTTTGTAGGAAATGGCTTAAGCACTTGGGCCCCAGTGGGGTTCTTAATATGAAAGATCATTCCCAGTCACAAACAGATAAAAACAAAGTCAGACATATAAAAAGCCCCTAAATTTCCAAGACAACACCAAGAACCTAAGAGTCAGAGAGCTTAGGCAGATGAATACAAAGAAATTAAAAAAGAGATAATAGCTCTCTCAACAAAAATCAATAAAAAATATGACACTAACTGTTGAAGGCAAATAGTTAGCAAACTCAAGTTCCACCTCAAGTTCCACCTTTGCCCCAAGGAAATGAGCAAAGTGAATGCATGTTTAAAAACAACTTAAAAGATGTTCCTCACTCATAAATAATTTTGAGGAAAAGAATATATGTATCTATATTTGTTTAAAATCTTAATAGAAATGTTTAGGACTGATGTATAATAAATTTATTTCTGTAAACTGTATTTTTGGTATTGGTATCATCATAACAAATTTACTCAGAATCAGAGGCAGGGACTAAGACAGTAAGTAGTAAAATAAAGTCTTCAAAATTCCACACTGCAACATTATTTCTCCTGTATACCAGTGAGTAATGTGAAAGCAATAATTTAGCATTCCAAAACTTCAGGAATATGGGATGCTAAATAAAAAATCAATGAAACAGAGACTGGGCGTGGTGGTGCAGGCCTGTAATCCCAAAACTAGGGAGGTTGAAAACAGGAGAATCACTATGAGTCCGATCTGCGTACTGAGACCCTGTAGACTCTGTACCAAATACATTAAGAAGAATCAATGAAATAATCTAATTGCCTACAATTACTTCCTTTTCTCATGTTTATGCCTAGCAGCAATGTTTTAGAAAGGATTAGACGAAAGGAGTAATTTGATTGGCTAATGAAGAGTCTAAGAATGATAATTGAATTTGATGGAATTCATTAGTTAAGACATTCAAGCAGATACTTAACAATTTCAATTATGTACTCCAACATATGTAATATTCAGAACGTGATATATGCTCCTTGGTGTTGAATCAGGCATGCCTAAAAGGATGAGATGTACGACGCACGAAGAAACATCCGTCTGAGACAAATTCTCTCTTCCCCTCGCCCCCTACCCAACCCTATTACTCAGCCCTCAGCTGTACCGCGGGCCACAAAAGCACAGAGGCAGATGCCACGACATATTCTTTTAGAACGCAAGGCTGCTCAAGATCATCTACAGATAATGAACCGTGACAACTTTGGATTTGATAGAGTACCAAATGCGAGTGGGAGGAAAGCAGAATGTTATACAAATGGCCAGTGCCCTACCAAACTCAACTAGCAGTTCAAACACATTAAAACTAGTTACAATTTCAGGATGGATGACAAATACTGATTTTCCTTTACAATAACAGAGGAAATTTGTGCTCTTCTGCACAAATGCGTTTTTCCCCCTCTCATATCACATGATGCGGGAAGGGAGCCTGGGCACTGAACATATATAAAATTTTTTTTCTGATTTTTTTGAATACTTTAATCAGACAGTTCCTTTGAGATTGTCAGGAATAAACCAAAAAGCAAGTGAATAATCTTCCAGCCTGAGTCTAGGTGGTGTTCAGGCTCTTCCTAGCTCTCGTTTCCCTGTTTCCCTTTGAGAGAGAAAGAATAATAGAAGTCATACAACCGCTGGTCTGCGCTTTGGCGTGCGCCTTTAGCGCTGACCAGCTCCAGACCCGGCTTAGGCAGCCCGTTCCTTATTCGAATCCTGCTCCGGCTTCCTCAACTGCTACTGTACTGGGTGCTCCAGGCTAAGAACCGACAGGTATGAATCATGTGACATGCAGAAAAATTCTAGAAAAATAAACGTTTCGAAAAGCAACTTTTTGTTGAGACTGTTCTGCCAATTTGATTTGAAGCTGTCTCATTGCTATTTGTTTATCAATAAAATTATGGAAAAAAAAAAGAAAGGCAACTTTTTCATTCCCTCTAACATCTCCTGCTCAGTGGCAATGGTCTGTAGAGAAGAAATAGCACGGGCTGCCGCAGAAGGCGCCCAGCGGCATCCCCAACAGCCGGAGCGTCTCCAACCCACTCAGGCGTTGTGCAGCTGAGGAGACTGCGTGTGCGGGTGTGCAGTGCGGTCCCTCTCGGGCAGTGCTCGCCACCCTTCTAGAATTATCGAAAAGCTCACCGAGTCTACTTTGATTTGTGGCCCTTTTTGTAAGGAGTGGCACCAGCAGCAGTCATGCTAATGAAAGGGAAAGACACTGCTATTGACCGGGGAAGGGTACTGGCGCACCGCAGGAACAGCGCATCCGAGTTGTACAGGTTTCTATCAAATATTTTAGTAGTTCTCTTCCATCTTGCCTTTCTTCCACAACCTTTTCATTCTCTTTTAATACACTCCCGATGAAATTTATGTATTCTTTGATATAAAGCTAAACATAATTTGGTCTCATATCTCTATATGCCTACGTACTGTCTTATATTTGAAATTTTAAAGATTTCAGTGTGTCCAATTCAAAAACCGACCGGATAAAGTATCAGAATTCTTTCACAATTGTAAACACACCTGGAGAGAACCCTACTGTATTCAGCTGATTCTTGCAGTATTTATTAAGATATTACATAAGAATATCAGGTTGTACATCATGAATATACACCACCTTTCATTTATCAATTAAAGAAAAACAATTTTTAAAAAATGAATGGAAGCTTTTCAGATTAAGTGCCTCTGATATTAATCGGATAATTTTACTTTACAGCTGGATTTTCCATTCTCTGGAGGAAGCTAACATGGTAACACCCTGTTCTTTGATGCTTCAAGTTTTTCTGCTACACGATAAATATATTTACAATCCACTGCAGTTGTCATTATAATCTGAGTAGAATTTGATAATTCCTCTGCAGTTATTAAGCTGTCCTATTTGCCACCTAATGGGCCAGAATCATTTTGGCATTCAGTGACAGGGAAATACAAGTGTTTACTGGGCTTGGGGAAATCCTAGTCCTTAATTTAAAGGAACTGGTGCTTTGTTTTATTCACTGAGTGACTTCTTTGCTACACTTTGACTGGCTAAAATAGGGATACTGCAGGGTCAGGCTACTTTAACTACTGTGTACAAGCTGATTTACCCAGTGGATACTAAGGGTCTACCCTGGACTGGGTTTTGGTCACATGTTGGGGATAAAAATGAGAAAGACCTTTCCCTTTGAAAAGTTGGAGAAGCAGATATGGTAATAAAATATTACTGTAAATTCAGAATCGCAATAGTATGGTAGGCACTGACAAAAGATTGTTCCTAGCCTCACAGAGAATTCAATTTCTCACTCTGAAAGAAATACAGTAAGTCACTGATAGTGAAGGTGAGTGTGTGTGTGTGTGTGTGTGTGTGTGTGTTTGTCCTTCAGGATATTGGGCATGAAGTAGTCAAATGAAAAAAAAACAGTTGACACATTGCAGCTCTTCACAAGTAGAGATAATTATAACAATACTTTCAAGTAAAAAGTGACTTTCCCACTAGAAAACATTTAAGATGTTTTTCCAATACCTACAGGTTTTAACAAGTAGGTGATTTCTCTGGGATAAAGATTACCACAATCAGATTCTTCATGTTAGAGAAAATATATGAGTAAGCAATACCCACCCATTCTGGAAGCCAAATAGCGAAGACTCAAAAGCAGCTGTCGCTGGGACTCTGAGGCCGCCAGCACACAGCTGCTTCTAGCAGCATCTTTGGTGGGAACAGGGACTGACAATGAGGCTGGAAGTCCAATCATTTGCACAGTTACATGGCTTAGGACAGCTCTATCCCCTCCCACCAGAACCCACTTCGCCATGTGCTCCTAAAACTACAGGTTGTAAGATGAAGACTTTCAATTTTTTTTGACAGATTTCTGTTCTTTAATTCTATCAGAAATTATTGTTAAGAGGCCTTGTCTAGGCCAGGCAAAATTCAAAGTATGGCTAAAGAAGAAAAACAGCTGCCTCCTTCCCTACCCATATCAAAGAAATGTTAATAGGTTTTTCACAATGAGAAGTTTATTAATTTACCAATTATTTTTACCTAATGAACATATATACTATACATTTCAGACATAAGTTACTCTAATATGCCAATCAGCTTAAATGATCTAAAGCGATGGGCTTAAGATATGGGGTTTTCAGAGAAAACCTGACAAAATTGTTTTCTTATGTGTTTCTAAATTTGACATATGTATGCTCATTTTTGTCTTGTGTAATTTCTTAAAGGCAAATCTGAATATTCTTTATTATGGAATATTAACTTTATAATAATCATTGTCGCTTACAAGATTCATTAAGCCTCATCAAAGGAAATGTAAGTGATTAGACTCTATGTGTACTTTCAGGGTTTTGGCTGGATATATAAGCACGAGACAGCAAATGGTCTGCAGCAAGAATATTTAAAGAACAATTATGTCCAAATATTCTTTCTGTCAATATGTCCTATAAGATATTCATATATGGAGAATTTATTAGTAAAGGGCAAAGGGAGGAAGCAATAGTAGGTTTTCAATTTCACCAATATTTTTCTAGTAAAAGAAATAATTTTAATTAAGTTTGAATAATTTCAAATTATAAGAACCCAAAATATGCTTTAAGAATCATCATTAATTGGTTTTATTGCTTTTGTGACTATCACAAAAAGAGACACTTGAGATATTGTATAAAACTACTAGATTCCCAAAAGGGCCCAGTGATTACTCAAAATAAAAAGTTGAAAGTATAACATCACTTGGCAAAATTCTCACAGGTTCTTGGTAGCGTCTCTGAAATATTAGTAAGATCTCTTGATTATTAATCTAGTGAGTAAAAGTACCCATTTCATTATAGACCAAATATTATCTCTGCTCTTTTATATGGGCCATGTCAAACCTACAAAATATGTTATTCTCTGATGAGTTACAAAGGTAAAATAACTGAAAATACTTCATAGGTTTCAGTTCATTATTAACATTAGGATTTAATTTTATTATATTTATTTATTTCTCTATTTTTTGTATTACTGAGGGTTGAACACAGGCCCTTTGTACTCAGCTACATACCAAGTCTTTTTCTTTACTTTTGAGACAAATTCTTATTAAATTTCTCAGATTGGACAGCCAGGTGTGGTGGCATACTCCTGTAATTCCAGCACTTGGGAGGCTGAGGCAGGAGAATCATTTTGAGTTTGAGATCAGCCTAGGCTACAAAATGAACTCAAGGCCAGCCTGAGCTGCATACTGAGACCCTGTCTCAAAAGGAAAAAAAAAATCTAACACTGGGCTCACACTTGGGATTTTCCTGCCTCATCCTCCCAGAGTGCTAGGATTACAGATATGAGATCTAGGATTACAGATCCATGTATTGGATGGCTTGGATGTGATCTTTTTTTTTTTTTTAAAGTAAAAAGGTTTGGAAAAAATCTTCTATCATATTTTTCAATATGAGATGAAAGACATGAGGAATTTTATGTAATTATTTTTTGTGAATTATACAGAAGTAGTGAATTTCAAAGGCTTTCTTGTTTAACCCCTGAAACAATGAGTCTACTTTCATTTTTTAATTTCTAAAATTGTAACACAGACAATGCTGTGAATTTTAACAACTTGCTTTTGTTCCACTGATTGCCTGCAATTTCTCTATTCCTTTGTTAGGACAAACGAATATGTATCTTCATTCTTTCGCAAATTTATTTTCAAATGTACTTGAAAATGATTCAGAAGAGCTTTAGACTCTTTCACAAGATAAATTTAGTTGGAAAAAGAACACAGTCTAGAGATTTGTTGAAACTAGCCATCAGGGGAGAGAAAGGTTTTATCAACCAGACTTTAGGAATATGAAACGTGGTGCATGGTTACTGGATAACTAATAAGTTAGCAACAGTTGATTACTGAGGGGAGTTAGATAAAGTTCAGTCAGAGGAGCAGATAATAAATTGGGAAAAGTACACACAAACAAACACAGAATCTCTCTTTTTCTCATTCTCTCTTCTAGTCTTTTTCTACACACACCCACACCCCCCTCACACACACACACACACTTTTGGAGACTAAAGTCAGAGTAATCAATTTCACACCACAAACTAGGGGAGTCAGTCTCAGCTTCATTGTAGTGATAATTTCTAGGTTGAAATCAAGCACAAAATTAAAAGTTTGTTCTGCACAATCAACTGTTCAAGTTGCAGTAGGGCTTATGACAAGTGCAGTGGAGAAAAAAAAGGGGAAAGAGCAGTAATTTGTAGCTGATGCTTGAGAGGCAGGAGAAGGACAAAATGCTTGAACCCAGTTCAGGACAAGTTTGGACAAGAGAGTGAGAGCCTGTTGAAAGTAAAATAGCAAGATGACAAGCATGCTGACATGGTCTTAGATTTTCTTGTTCAAAAGATGCTTTGCTGATCAGTTTTTCAATTTTACATGTAAAACTTTTCAGAGTGGTATTTATAACAAGACTGCCGACCATTTAAAAACTCTCCATCTTTTTAAAATTAATTGATTTATTAAAACTGTTCTGGATTGTCACTTGGTTCTTTTTTAGTGAGCTGGAGTTCAGATCCAGGCTGTCTCTGAGTAATAATACTTGATGTCCTCATAAAAAAATCTGCATGAATAAATAGAAACTAATATCACTGCTTTGAGGATTAGACAAATTAATACAGACATAAACTTGCACAACAAGACAACAAAATTAGGGAAAATTTACTAAAATAATAATGGCAGAGCATGTACAGTTTTGTTGATGGTATATTATTATCCAATAAATAAATTCATTCAAGCTTTTCATATAAATAAGTTTTAATGAAAACAGGTTATAACTGTTTATATGCAGGTCAAAAAGTTTTTACAGTTCATTTAAATGTCTATATAACACCAATTAGAGAAAAATCACACTGGAACAAAATGAAGTCACAGTTATAATAATCTGAAAGGGTGTCAGAAGAAGCCAAAGATAAATTTTGAACCAAAGCAAGTACACGCAATAAATTAGCAAACTTCTGCTGAGTCAGTTTGTTAATGTAATGATAACCAAAAACTTTTAATTCTAAACTACCTGCTTTTTGAAGGAAACCTGTCTCTTAGGTATGATTTGAGCAATAACAAGATAACGAAAGACAACTGCTACATTTGAACACACCTATGTTAGTCTGAAGTGTTCTACTTATATTGTTTCTTATCCAAAGGGCTCAATTAGGGGCCAAGAAGATAGCTCAGCAGCATCAGTGCCTGCTTGGCAAATGCAAGGTCCTGCGTTCAATCCATGGTACCAAACAAACAAACAAAAATAAACCAAAGGGCTCAATAATTATCTCTTGGTTGAGAATCTTTATTTATTTATTTATTTTTTGCAGAACCGGGGATTGAACTCAGGCCCTTGCACTTGCCAGG
>NDGM011152442.1:0-15061 GCA_002564305.1 Octomys mimax | reverse complement strand
TATGCCTATTATGCATCTGAATTCAAATAACTTGTAACTATCATTTAAAATATATGCATCATCAGTTATAAGCAAAAGCATATTCTGCAATATTAATAAATTAGAACTGTGATATGTAGCATTTTACTTGTTATGGTGTAATCACAAAATAGGAAGCAAATCTCCTGGGGGCATCATGCAAATATATTTGGTTGGGGGGGGCTACAAGATTATATAATAACCTTTAAAAGTATCTTGATAATTAGATTTTCTTAGATGAGTTGAGGAAATTTGACTCCATAATATAGTATAATGATAATAAATATTGTTTGGATGAGTTTTTAAAATCATCATTTTGAACTGTTAATTGAATTCTTTTTGGCTTTTTATAGTTTATTATTACATGTGCACAGTACATAATGTTTGCATTCCTTATGGGGACCTGGAGCTGGTACATTAATGTAACACAAATTCCTTTATACAATCCCTTCCCTCCCCTTTTGCCCCTTCTACACATTTCTTGATCCTCTTTCCTCTATCTCTTGATCCCCTTGCTTTTTTTGTACATTTCAGCATGTAATATTTATATGCCTTGTGTGAAGTTGGTACATGAACATGACACATTGAAAGAATTAGGAGCACATGGTTTTTGAACCAGTGTAAGTCCTAGTTCTGCAAGACAGTAGCTATGAGACCTGGGAAAATGACTTGGCCCCTTCTTTATTCCAATGTTGAACTATTAATTAAAAACTTACATAAACATCATAAATAAAATATGAAGCATTTCACCAAGTGGGTGAACCTTTCATTCCTTACTGAAAAGGTAAGTGTTACATTAGGTTCTGTGATAGTTGGAATATTTTTGAAATTGTTTTCAGTACTTATTTCCTTCTCCATATTATATAACCTATTATATGGCTTCAGTAGGAACCCATTTTAGCTACTTGATTAAAATAAAAATGGCTACCATTTCCCCAGTATCTTAGCTTCAATTTCAGCAAGAGATAAAATTTAATCAGACTTATAGTATGATGTAGTTGATCCAATAAACTAATAATATATAGTAAGGTACATTTTTTTCAAGTAGAGTGATTTAAACTACTCCAGTAAAATTATTTCATTAAGATACATTTTGAATATAAATAATCTGAATGGTATGATGGTATACACACACTTTTAAAAGCAATATTGCCTTTTCTCATTAATCACTTACACAAACCTTGAAATGATACCTTTCTGGTTATAAATAAACAGATTTGAATAGATCCTAAGATTTTCTCTCCCCTTAAACTAATTCCAACATGAAGAGTATGGCATAACAACTGTCATTGTAATTAAGATATTCTTGTGCTTTGAAAGTTTTCTTTAAACCAGGGTAGCATCTGGTTTTCTTTATTTGACAATTCCAGTCTTCCAGTTTCAGGAATTCTTACATTGTCCTTCAATTAATCTTGCATGAATACCTGTCAGGTCTCATGCTTTTTGTAATGCCATGCAACATCCTTACTGGAAATCATGCACTTATATTTTGCAATATACTCTGAAGAAGCATGTTGTTTATAAAACAACCAAAATCAAATGAATTTTCATTCAGATGTATACATTATTTTATCCCATCCAACCATAAAGATAGGTTTGTCTCAATGACGTGTAAGGACACATTAGCGAGAATAAAGCACATACATTGCCATTTGTATCCAAATACTAGTTTAAAAAATTTTTAAGATTCCAAAAACAAAACACAAATACAAAAATTAAAATGCCATTATACCCTGTATGGAGTTTATCTTCAAACTATACTAACCTAATAGTATAGTAATGATTATATATGCATATTCTTCCCTTTTACATAAATCACCAGCAACTGAGTGATGTCATTATGGTTATTACTATTTTCTGACCTGTATCACCAAACACCATGCTACTCAATTGTGATCTCTAATTAGTGTTAATATAAAAATGTTGTAACTTAAAAGACATTGAAAATTTCTGGTCTAGTGGTTTTAACACCATGCCCATGAGATATAGCTATATGCCTCTTTTATACTGCATTTATGTTTAAATTTAATGCCAACATTTTATTGCTAAGAAACATGTTAAGTGAGGATAGAGACACCATATTTATTGAAGGGCACATCTACATTGGCAGGTGTTTTCTGACTTAAACATTTGTTTCAGATAATATTTTATTCAGGAGCATCTATCAGCCAAAATGTTTTCTCTTTTTTTTTTTTTTTCCAGTTTTGAAAATTCCAGTTTCCTCACCACATATTTTAAGCTGGAAATATGTGAGAGGAAATATTCTTTTTCTTTGGTTCTAAATGCTTCCACAGCACTACTTATTTCCAAAACAAATAGGATTTTAGGTTTGAGCTTATTATTAGGAACTTATATCTTATTCCTGTAAGCGGGGTAAGCAAGGTCCAGGTGAAGAAGAAGGGACTTGAAAGGCATCGATTAGAATCTGGTTCTTTCTAAGATGTTTTCTATACACTCAGAAAGATGAGAGATCCAGATTCTTAAATACAGTGACTGCTGACCATGTCTGGAGTTAGCACACTTAATTCTAAACCTACACAATTGGACCTTAATTTTTGTGAACAAAAGTTACACTTTGCACTAATTTGCATTGCTGCTACTTTTATTTTAAATTGGAATTTTTATCACTATCCATCTGTAAGATACCTCCTGTTACTGATTTCTGATGTGGATCTTCTCATTAATATGAGATTCACAACTGCATAGATGAAAAGTTATGTGATTGTATCTGGCTCATCCCATGTTGTATCATTCTGTTCCTATATTTGATAGAAAGAGATTTAACCATGGCAATGTTAGCACTTAAAGACAATGAGTCAGAGTGCAGCTACTAGAAGAATATATTTTAATATATCTAGTGACAGTTGCATTTTAGAGGGTTTTCTTTTATTAGGTAGTATCTTCTTTCTAGGTGGTTTTAATAGATAGAGTAGAAAACATACGTTTTATTGTGTCATCTTATAAATAATCATGACATATTTAAATAGGATTCAAATAAAATCAGAAAGGTTTTCTAATTAAATGTTATGCATTTCTGAACAATGTAATTTTCTTTCTTTTTATGGTTAATCAGTTTGAAAACTCTTTCAAGAATGTAAATTTGTTACTGATAACCTTTACAAACACATGAAACAGTGCAGAAAATACGCTCTTTTCAAAATGTTGAAGTAATAAGATGTAAGAAACCTCTGGAATACATTTCCTGCAGCAGAACACAATGTTATTAATTGGTTGTTTACATCAAGGGCAAAGAAACAAAATTTCTCAAAACATGAGTACAGTGAACTTCAGATGCTTTAAGAGCTGGATTTCAAAGCACCTATATAAGTACAAAGAATTCTTTTTATAATTTCAGGCTTAGCTCTGTAGCTGACTCCACAAATGCTCAGACTTGATGCTGCTTGCAAACACTTGCCACCTAAACCTTTATTTGCTTAAGAATTGGTCATTTCTGAGTTCATTATTAACTCTTACTTTTAATAAAACTGTAACTTCATATTAACACTCATTTTTTGGAAAGATTGAAGGGGTCCTGAGGTGCTTTGGTTCCCATCATTGTCTCTGTCCTTAGCCTCACCTCTTCTTGTCTTGGCACTCTTCCCTTGACCTACCTCATGCGTTAACTCAGAGAAACATCTGCACACTGGCTAGTGCTTCCATAAGTGGTGACTCTATGTTTTCTACAGGAAAATAAAAGGTGATATTATCTTCCACATCCGTTGATATAATAAAAAAATGAATCTTCTTGAAACAGCTCAACCTAGTATCTTATACATAGAAGTTGCTAGCAAATATTTGTTCATTTTTCTTCTACTCTCTTCCCTCTAAACCTTTATGGAGCTAGTGCAGTTCTAACAGTCCTTAAACGTGTACTGTGGAGGGTCACCTACTACTTGTAACTTTCCATGATAGTCAAGGCCCTGTAAACTCTTCTGTTCTTAACTTGTCAAACGTATATATTTGCCATATGACTTAATTGGAACCAGAAGCTAAAAAGCTAGGAACTCTAAACTATTCTTAAAAATACAACAAGTTCAGAGAAGAATAAAAACAGTAAGTGGAATAACCCTGGAGCATACAGTATACCATGGAAAAATGGAAAGAACTCTGGCCTGAGCTGTCAGTGCTTTTTGTCCTTTCTTTTCTTTTTTTTTTTTTTTTGGTGGAACCGGGGATTGAACTCCGGCCCTTGCGCTTGCCAGGCAAGTGCTTATTCCACTGAGCCATCTCCCCTGCCCCCTTGTCCTTTCTTTTCTTAAGTGAGACATACCAGTAGGATATTTTAACCTTTTGTCAATCAATGACAGTATTAGAGCATTACATTAAACTTGGTATAAAAATCTCCCTTAAACATTGGTATTCTGAGGAACTTTAAGAAAACATGTGAAACCCATGCGATGCATGCAGACCACACACTTCCTGTGCTCTGCTGTTTGCATTCCCAGTGGCATAATCACATAGTAGCACTCACAGAATAACTGGAAATTCCCCCAAAGAGGAATGGCTTTGAAAGTCCCTATTGCAGATATTCTCCACAAATTACTATTTCTTAAAATTTATTTGGAAAAATACAATGGATATCTAGCTCCAGAGACTGCTGACTTAAAAACTTGGTGCTTCTTGATTTTTGAAAGAGTTATTAGTATGTATTTGTGATGCAGAGTGATCACACTCACATTCGGAACAGCTTGGTGTCTATGCTGCATCTTGGTCACTTCTCCCCATTGCCCTCACAGGCCTCCTTTCATCCTTGTCCAGGTCCTCTTCTCTTTTCCACAGAGCCTACCTTAGAGCTCTTCTCATCTCTCTTGATTTTCCTCTTTCAAGCATTTGCATTTGGGGTTTCTCATATGAGAGAAACCATTCAGTATTCAACCTTCTCTGTCTAATTTGTTTCACTTATTATCTATTTTCCTACCAATGGCAAGCTTTATCCTTTGAAACTCTTAATCTTAAACAACCATGCTTTTTGGTATAAGGGAAATCTATTTAATCTGATCTGCCAACGTGTTCTGGAATCTCTTTCCCTAAAGAAAGTGCCATTCCCTTGCCGTTTTGGCTTATGGAGAGTAACGGGGTGACACTAATTATTGTAGGAAGATGGAAACAGTGCGGTGAGAGGAAAAGCCATCTTTTGCCATAGAATGAACACCATTTTCTTTTGACCACCTCTTGCAATTTGAGATATGTGTTCACAAAATGGTGATTGTTATGACAAGGATTGCCATGAAAAGGATGGTGATCCTTGACATGGATTTTTCCCCTTGTGGGTTGAACATAAATTTTTTTTAGTATTACTTAAATTAGTACCAATTTCTTATAAACTTCTATGTCATGTTTCCTTTGCGATGCACTAGCCAGGCATCCTGCTTTACCCTTCCTGCTCTTTGAATGAGGCCTAGTGAATTTGAGGCAGCAGCAGAGGTCTGAAAATGCTAAGTGTTGTCGCCTTGGCCCATGCCACGGTGAAGAGTCTCAGAGGTGAATCCATCTCTGCTACCTGATTGGGGAGAGAATTACTAAAGGAACCCTTGACCTTTCTCTGCCACACACAGTGTAGGTCCTTTGCTGACTCTGTGCTCCATTCCCCATGGTGACAAGTCAGATATAACCAAATCCCAGTATCTGTAAGGTCCTTTCACATGCTAAGCATCCAAAGAACTCTTCAGCTAGTTAATAATTCCTTTTCATCACAACAGAACTGCAGAGCATAATTTTGATCATAGTTAAGCATAGCAGAGGCAAGCAGAGTTAATTAGTAGGCATTTTATGTTTTGTACATCAAGTATTTTTGTAGATGAAGATGAGCCTGGAATAGGTGTTGCTGGACTATTGTGGGGCATGCCTGTATACCTGGATAACAAAGAGACAAATGAGGACTGCATAAAAAGAAAAGAAAAACACCTGAGAAGCACGTGAACAGAGGTGACTTTAACCTGACAGAGAATGGCCTTTCTCTACAGAGGAGACTCCGATTTATAATTGTCACTGAAAGAGGCCTGTGTGAAGTGCTGAGCAGAAGGAATGTGTAAAGTGCACCTCGTGTTGAAAGGTGGGACTTTGGTTTAGAAAGTGCCTGGTGGGAACAGAGCAATGGCTCGAGCATGTTTTCAGTCTAAGTGACAGGCAGGTGATTGTAGTTTTGGCTATTTCTGACTTCGAGATGAATAGTGTACAAATATACCAGCCAATAAAAAGCAGGTTTAGATTTAAATTGACTTTGAAAGAGATTATTACAGTAAATACTGCATTATTCTACCTATCAACAAATACAGTACAACATTATTCTCTTTTTAAAACAAACTTTAAAGTCTGGATTGTTAATATTAAATGTGACATTTTGCTTAGCATGAATATCAAAATGTTCTCCTCTGTAGGGGTAATTAAATATGTGCATACCCCCCACCTACAAGGGTAGCTCCTTTGATCAATAATAGAGAAATATCACATATAGAAAACACATATATAATTTGTTGATATACAAGTCAGAAAATTACACTAATGGTTTTAATTTACATTCAACTCTAGCCTTCCATTTTACAGGCAGAAAATTTGTGCTTCCTTTAATTGCACAAGCAATTAGGCATTTACACTCTAAAAATTAAGAGAAAATGGCTAATTGTGTATGCAATATCTGTGCCCACAACTTACAGTGGCTACAAACAATCATGCTACCAAAATGAAAGCCAGGGATAAAAAGCCGGCCCTGAGTCATTGCCCTTTTTGAAGCTTGGAACATGCTTTTTTCATAGCTTCAGTGGCTTTGAAAGTTCTGATTCTGGCAGACGTGAACATTAGCTTGTAGTGCTCCTTACAATCTGAAGTACAAATTATTATCATTTAAATAAAGTGGAAATAGTGACAAATTCTCAGCAATTTTATTTTAAGATATATTACATTTGAATTTCCTCTGAAGTATTTTAGGCCAATCAAGTTGGAAATTTATGTTAATATGAGCACAAGATTCTTAAAGTTACATTTCCTGCTCTCGAAGCCCACCCAGAATTTGTCTCTAGTCATTTTACACCTCTTCAAATGACACCCAAATATTTACAGCCCCCAAAGCACTGCAGGAGTTAACTAAATATATCATGTTCACAAAAATTAGTGTAGAAATGAACAAAGGATGAGTTGTGGTATTCCACTTAAAATGTCTACTTCGTTTATATACCACTGAATTTAGGTTGCATTTTTCTCACTATAGTATGTAAAATATGCTTTCTGTGTTTCATGTCTCTCTTTCAAAGTAAAAGTTTGGAAGTAAACAGTGTCCATTTGCAGTGAATGTATTATTCAATGTCTCCAAATAAGAGATACAGATTTTTAAGACCCTTATCACATCAATTGTCCTTCATGAAATAATCAAATTCAGTGATTAAAAAAAAACTTTAATAACACCATTAAACACAAAAATCCACATGATTAAATTTTCTTATCACCACATACTGAAAAAAAAGAAAAACCCTCTTCTCTTTCTAGAGCTATTTAGAAGCCCATAAGAGTAGCCAAGCAGAGCCAACTAACTCTTAATTCTACTTTACTCTCTCAATCTGATATTCTAGCCATTATTTTTGTTGTTTTTCAAAAATCTTAACTACCCTTGCACTTATGTCATAAAAAATTCTGCCTTTTTTCCCTTTTTTAATATTTGTATTCAAGACAAACAACAGGAGGTTGAAATCAGGCCATTTAAAAGAAACATCTGCTGACATTTATCCATACGCTACATGTTCCACTTTCATCATTGAATGTAATGATAAACACACATTCCAGTCAATAATGGCAATTCCCAGCCAAGCTTTACAAATGGTCTCTTTAACACCTAAATTGACAGCTCGGGAGATTTTGAGATAGAAGCTAAATATGGTACATTTGGACACTGTTTGCCTAAGTCTAGAATGTCTTGAAGACTTTAATAAGCAGACATGCATTATCAAACGGAAGAAAATCTTGACTGCGCAGGTACTGGCGCAGTTAAGTTTGACACTTTTTGAGCAGATTAAATGCAGGATGAAAAAGAAAAAAAAAACACCTAAAAACAAATGTGCTCTTCTAAGAGTAATATACAGTACAAGTTTGGGCCACAGGAGGTAGAAAATAGCTTTCTTTAAAATAGAAAACAAATTGCATATTATTTAAATTATAGATCATAATGATGGAGTGCTGAAACATTAACTGCTTATTTTTGCTTCCCAGGTTAATTGAAATAAAAACTGCTTTGAGCTTAAGTTATTACAAGGACAATTCAATAAAATATTAAATGAGTTTTAGTCATTGGTTATAATGAATAATTATGTCAGCTTTTAATATGCCAAGGATTGTTTTTAAAACTATGTCATAGATTTTGATGTATATTCGTAATTTTCCCATAGAAGGGGATATCTCACAGAAAAGCCAATTAACAACACTCAAGGTAGCTAGTTATTAGAGAGCTCCTGATAGAATGGAAATTACCTGGAGTCTCCACTCAGGGACATTCCTGAAGACATTAAGAATAACATTCTGTGTGTATCTCTTATACATGTCCCTCTAGATTTTACTTCAGATTGATTAACCTTATAAGTGAATCAAAGACTGTGTTTTAGCCAAGCAGAAAATCACAGCTTTGCCCAGCTCCACCGTGTGTGAAGAGTTTTCCTTTTCAAAACTCTGTCGTTACTGTGGTTTAAAACACATCGCTAGCTACTTGACTGAAAAGAATCTAGACATTTAACAAACTGTCTGTGAAACATAATGAGAGCTTTGCAAAGTTATCTCATACAATGTCACCCAAGGAACAAGTCGCACCATCTATAGTTGGTTGATTAATGGTACTTTTTGCTCTGAAAACAGCTCAACTTAAGAGACAGCTTGAAATTGCGTTTTTGTTTTTTGATTTTTGTTTCTCAGTGCAGGACAAATGGGATGAAATTTGGAATGTCATATTATGATGTTTTCATCTGCTCCCAAGGCATGCTGAGAAAAATAGCCAGATTATTATCGTACTATGTGGGAAAATTAAAAAAAAATCAGAGTTTGAATTTACATTACTGTGCGGCACATGCCGCAGCAATATATGACATTTCTTTATTATGGTGGGTAGGAACAGGACATTACCAACACAATGACAAGGATATGGATTGGAACTATGGTTTTCAATGTCAGCTTTGAAATTAATAGCATGCTATGGAAAAGCTTTAACTTCATCATCTTTTTTTTTTTAATAAAATCACCTCTGTCATGAATCTGTTGAAACTAGTTCAATGAGAAGTCCTTCCAAACATACACTTCAAGTCTCTGCTGTGCAGTAAAATTACAGTGGATATACCAATGTTTTAACCTTTTGGGCAGAACTGAGAGGAAACAGTTGATTTCTGCTTGCCATGCTAAAATATTTTGAAGCAGGGATTTCTGGCAAAAGTATAACCCAGACCTGTAGCAAGTGTACATGAGCAGAGTATACTTGATGCTGAAAGGAAGAAAAAGTACGATGCACTCTCTCCCAGGCCCCCAAAGCCAGAGCAGAGTAAAGATGGGACGCCAAATAAATCTGCCAGTGATTACGCTAAAGGAAATTATGATCTTGTTATAGAAACCATTAAAGGAAAACCAGAGTTGGTATGTAAATATTGTTGCATCATTATACCACTGAAAAAAAACAACCTTGTGCAACATTAGTATGTTATGCAATTAACAAAATGAAAAATGAGCTGCTTGAATTTAAAGCTTTTAATGTTTTTCAAACAGATAATAAGCATTTTCGACACCAGTGTGAGACGTAATAGACAAGGTCTCCCTCAAAGAGTGACATATTTCCTCAGTGCTTACTATGCATTAAAAAGTTATCACATCTCTGTTATTTGTTATCTTTTAACTCATCAAACAGTAATCACATATAAAGCAGGATGATGAGAAAAGATTTGCTAGATGATCACAAAATGTGATGTTCGTGATGCTTTCAAAGATGGCTAGCCTGTGTGTTTCCGATTTTTAGTGAAACAGTTCTGATCGGCAAATTTGTTTAGGCAATAGCCTATTATTAAGCAGCCATTAAAATATTTCCAACCTAGAATTACTTCAAAATTACTTATATAATTGCTGAGAGCCATACATGATAAAATACAATTAATATTTATGTATTATTCAATATTCTTATGAGTGGGAATGATCCAGCAATTAATTTATATATCCAATTATTCTAGTAGAATCTAAAGAATAGTGCAGCAGAGTTACTTCATGGAAAAGAGAAGACAAAAACTTTTTCAAAATATGACAAAACATTCTCATGCACTAAGATATTTTACAAATAATATGATACAATATACAGTATGTGAACTGTAACTATTCATGCTATTGTTCTATTTATAGCTGAACAAAAAAGAACCCCACAATTATTACTATTTGAAAGTCAAAGAGTTGCTCAATCAAAAACAAATGCATAAAAATGAAATTACATACCAACATTGACACTATTTATTTTGTAGATGGTGATGAATTTCCCGTATCAAATTCAGAATAGTAAGGAAAAAAAAATCATAGAGGGACAATGTACCTATTTTAAATTCAAAATGGATATAATTTACTGTAGGCACTAGAAAGTTAAAATGTTCTCTAAAGATTTCTTTAATTTAGTTGTTGCTAATTTATTCACACTAATACTGAAAAAAATACTGCAAAATTTTTCATAACAAAAAAACTGTGCATATCTCTGTGTTTTAGCTGGCATGTGGTTCTACACAGATGGTTTGAGGCTTTCTTCGTTGCAAAACAGATGGGTCTGCACTGTCCCTTCCCAATCAAAAGAGAACTTGAAAATATAGGAATAGCTTTACCTACATTGCGTCCTTTAATTCAAGAAATTAAAATGCTTAGAAGTATAAATAACTGCCTATGGAAAATAATTTTTGAAACGAGATGTCATATGTTGAAATTATACAGTAATCTAGTTCATGTTTAATGCAAAAAACACAAAAAGTTTGGCTTGTTCATGATTCTGTTTTTAACATACAACTATTAACTTACGAAATTTACAACTATGGAATGACTGCTATCATGTGTTCACCTTGCCTAAAAAACACTGCTGTTTTAAAACTTCAAGTGTAGTTAAGCATATTTCAATTCGAAGTGATCATTCTAGGCAACATCATCCACTGAACCAAGTTAGCAAACACATATAAGTTTAGTACACTTATAACTGACATACTTTGCAACCAAAATAGAAGCTAAAGCAAAGCTCAGAGTTAACCTACATGATTGAAGAACCACTTTAATTAGTCACAACAGAAATTGTAAGGTCTTTTGTACCTGTAGTCAGAATTGGGGCCTACCTGAAAAGGTTTCTGTCAAAACGTGGATGCATAACACTCTGAGCTATTCTAAGCACTCGCTTTGTTTTGTATATTTTAGTAAATTTTACCAAGTAATGTGGCAGCACATGCTCTTTGCATCACTATGTGAGAGACAGACACCATGGGCTCGGGAGCTTAGAATATAGTGTTGCTTATAGGAAGAGCCCCTGCTGCTTCTATCTCCAATCTACAAATAAAGTTGTCAACCTGTGATTCTGCAACAATTTTTTTGATATTTTATAAATATGTACTCTAGCAAGGAGTCATCTTCCTGTGCCGTCAAAACTACAGACATAATTTGGAAGCTTGTTCCCCTCCATGGCATTGTGCACAAGGGTGACAGGGCTGCAAGGTCCGCCTCTACTTGTCCTCAATGTTTTCCAGAGCACTCTATACACTTTATTTTACTTAGCTTCCAAACAATGTGCAAAGCTTTTATAATGTACAGCCTTTCTGTGGAAAGACAGTGGTGAGTTATTTAATGTTGAACTAGAAAAGGAACATATCTATGTATAGTATATCTCTATATATCCAGATTTATATGTGCATGCATATATTCATACACATATTTACATATATTCATGACTATACATAATGAACAGTATATAGCTATATATGTAACTCTATATATCTATGGCTATAGAATATAGCTACATTTTTATTCCTTACAAGTATTGTTCCAGTGAATAGAAAAAGATTTTTTTCTCTGCATGTAAGCAATACATCTTAAATTGGTTTCATTTTTAATGCTCATATCCTGAAAGGCAATTGAAATTTTGTCTGTATAATGCAAAATAGCAACTTTGCTTGTATTTTTTCAATTACATGAGTGCCAGTGTCTTTCATAGATCTATGATGAAAGGTTTGCCAGGCTGGTAAATGTAAATAAAACTGTAAAATAAATATATTGAAGAAATAAACTGCTCTGAAGCACTCCTAAATACTTTGGCAGCATTGACATAAACAATTGATACTATAATTGCAAATAATTTTTAACCACTTTTAAAACAAGTTTCCAAAGATGTCTTCTAGTCTAAACTAGATAAGTTTACTGTAGTTAAATAATAGCTGCACTTTAAAAAGTGTCCCACAGTTTTCTATTAATTCAGTTTTCTATTCTATATACACATATATGATATATATATATATATATATATATATGTGTGTATATATATAGGGATAGTTTTGCAGTGAAATATGAATTATGAAGTTCTCTGATAGCATTAAGCTAGTAAATATTAATTACACCAGAGAATTATGGAACATAATTTAAGCTCTATTCCTTAAGATGACAGAATTTTGAAGCAGATTTATGAAAGCTACCCAAATTATTGGGAATATTTTGACTGTTCAGGCAAATCAATAAAGGCCAAGGGAAAATGCCTAAGGACGTATGAGATCAATTTATGGATCACTCCTGGTCTCCGTGTATTGTATAGAGGGTATATCTGTACAATTAATTAGCTTTAGAAAATGTAGATTGTGCTGTTACCAGTGTTGCCCTGTAAGTGGCTCTTTTGTGGCCATGTAGGAACAGGTCGAGTCCACAATAAGCCAAATAAATATTTGCACCAATTTCTTGGAAAGTTATAATGTTCCAGAGCTTCTCACTCAACTTAAAAATATTCTGGTAACTGTGTGTACCAGGTCCAATTTTTTCAAGCCATGTGGACAGAAACTTAAATTCTCTGTTGCTTTTATTAAAATACATTAATTATATATACATATTATATTATATATAATATATATTATTGAATTGAAAGTGGACAAACAAAGCAGACAAACTCCTAAGGTTTTCCTGGATGATCTGACAATTCAGATTAAGTGATTGAATTAAGTTGTTTTCTTTATGATAAAAAAGTTTTATTTAGTATTTCTTTAATTAAATACGCTATTCCTAATGTTCTTTAGTGTATTATTTTTATTAAGACTTTTATTACTTTATTTTAAAATACAAGTCAATATGTAACATTTCAAAATTGTCTCCAAATTCCTGTTTCTTCTCTAGAATGCAAAATAAATCAAGCTTCTAAGAATTATTAGTCAAAGTTACCTTTAAACATACTGGGAAAAAAACATATTGGTCATTTTTGTAATCTATACTTTTATATAAAATATATTCATATTATAAAAGAAAGATCATACAATAATACTCTTCTATATCTTGAGTTTTATACTCTGGAAATATTTGTATCATTAAATATTAGCTGTTGTGCCAGGACTGGTGGTGCATGCCTATATTCCCAGCACTCTGGAGGCTAAGGTTGGGGGACTAACACAAGTTCAACACCAGCTTGAACAACATAGCAAGATTCTGTCACAAAAAGAAAAAAGGGTCAGAAATGAATATTAGTTATATTACATGGCAATACAGAGTTCCATTTACATACAATGTAATGCATTTAACAGTGTCTATCATGAATATTTAGTTTATTTTCATTTTTTTTCTATTATAAGCAATGCAGTTAACATCAATGTTTATAGATAGAGCTTTGAAAATATTGCCAGGGATATAGCTCAGTGTGAAAAGCACCTGTCTGGCTATGCCAGGTGGTAAGTTTGATTCCCAAAACCAGCAGAAAAAAAGAAAACTATAAGAAAATATTTAAGGTGTTTCAAATGTACCAGTTATCAGCAGTACATGACAATTTTTATTTTTCTCAATTAATATAATTATAATTATAATTCCGTCCTTTACCAAGCCATAGTTCCAAAAGTGCAAACAGTGGACTTCCCATCAATGGGGTGAATATCATATTAGTTTATTAATTTCTTTCTTTAGTCTCGAAAGTTGCTTGACTGTCTTCTACATTTTCCTCTGGTAATCCAAGATGTTGTCAAAGAAGAAAAATCTCAAGAAAACACAGTTCTGCTACCTCATGGGTGAGTGAACCTCCTGGCCGTGCTATGCTGCACCTTCTGATGGCCGTCAGCCAAGAGGTTCATTGATTCATCTCCACTCCGTTGTATTTAAGAAGAGCCACAATGCCAAGCATGGAGGTGCATGCTCATAATTCTGATACTGGTGAGGCCAAGGCAAGAGGATCATTGTGAGCTCCAGGCGAGCCTGAGTTACATAGTAAGTTCTAGGCCAGTCTGAACTACATAATGAGACCCCTGTTTCTGAAAACAAAGGCAAAAACCAGACACCCACCAAATATAAACAAGAGTGGCCATATAATCTTCAGGTGGAAGTTTAAAAGCCAGCATATATTAGTCTATTTTATTCCTTGCCTAAGAACTGAGGTCTGGAAGGTGTCTATCCTGTCATAGAGCTCCTGAAATGTACATTTAAATACAATCACAGCTGCTAAGCAGAGAATGTCTGAGAAATAGCTTGTTGTTGCAAAGCCCTGAAATCTGGATGCATTTGTTATAGCATATTGCTTACCCTTTCCTGACTAATGTGAGTGAGGACAGCAAGGAATCCACTGAACAAAGGAGATGCAGGGAGAAGTGTGGAGGAGTGGCTTAAGCCGTTCTTCAAGGCTGACCACTTGCTTTGACTTCTTCAGAAACAGGGAGTCTGAAACATTAGTTGTCCCACTAATGTGAGAACCTGAAAGAGCAAATAAAATCTGAAAGGTACAATAAAATACGTAATGTGAAAGGGGAAGAAAGTTTTCAAAGGGAAGGAACAACTGGGACAACTGGGAAGGAAGGAGAAAAGAAAGAAAGAAAGAAAGAAAGAAAGAAAGAAAGAAAGAAAGAAAGAA
>NDGM011152437.1:0-12301 GCA_002564305.1 Octomys mimax | reverse complement strand
ACTTTAAGTCCCTACATAATATGATAAAAAACATTTAAAATTAGATTATATTTTAAAAATAAGCATATGTACAAATACATAAAATACAAGAGCAGCATGCAGTTTTAGCTTGATTTCATGGAGTTTAATGAGAAAGTCAGCCTTATATGAATTTGGGGGATCATCAACTAATTTCTGCAGTAGTGTTTCCCAATTTATGGTAGAGCAACCACCGAATGACCTGTGATTCTCAAATAAACTATGAAGAAAGTACATATGGGTGCCTAACCACTGCTCAGGATTCTATATATTGACCAATACATGCACAGATTTATAACATTCTGCTAACTGATGGATTGTGAACTGGTGATCAACTTGTTGTACTCAGTTGAACTTAACAAATATGGTACTGGGTGTGGGAGGCCTACCTGAGGGTTGTTGCCAGCAGTGTAAGAGGCACAACTGGGGAAGAAGAAGAGAGGCTGTTAGGAAAACTGTTTGGAAGCTATTGGGGAGCTGTTGGAAGTTGCTAGTTCTCTTGGGTTATTCTTCTGGGGGATCTTGTCTTGTTGGATTTCCTGGTGAACTTGGTTGTTCTCCCTGGATGAGGAGCTCAGGACCTCATTGTCATTGCAGAGGGCTACAGTTCATGTTGGGGAGCTTTAATCTTCACTCTGAGCATTGATTCTTGGTTCTGACAAGGAAGATGGTGAACTGCTTAGTCTCCTGGAGCAGCTCATCACTGTTGGCTTTCCTGTTGGAAATTCAGCTTTCTTCATCATCAAAAAGCTTGTGACCTCACTGCTGCTGAGAATGGCTTTGGTACTTTTTGGGGGAGCTCTGGTTCTTTGAGCATTATTTCCTAGCTCCAGTGCAGATCTCTCAGCCTGCTAGCAATGAACCTTCATCTTGCTGTCACAGACTTTCTTTCTAGCTTTCACCACTGGCCTTTGGCCTTCCCAGCACAGATCCATGAAACAGGACTGCCTGAGACATTGTCATGTGTTCTAGGTCTCCAGATGGATATGTGGGAAAAATTATGTCTTCAGTTAGACTCATGCAGAACACAACTGTGAGATCCAGACCCTCAGCTGTATTCTTTAGTCCTTAGTGTGTGGACAGTTTTCTTGCGCTCTTGGTATATAATTCTTTGGGTGAGCCAATATAAAATCTTATATAATATGTGTACTGTGTAGTATTGTTCTCCTTACAAAACTCCAAAGGACAACTTGAACCTAGAAGAGAAACAAGGCTTTACTACATAAGCTGTTCTTCTGTTCCACTACTGGAAGTAATAGTGTCTTGATAGAATTTATAATGTACAATCTAATCAGAACAATAGTGTAGGCAAGTGGTTACCACCCAGTGGAGAGGCTGAGGATATTGAGAAGAACTTCAGCGGCAGGTGCAAAGTTAGGAAGATCAAGGTCTTTATTCCTAGTGGAGAGTAAGATGACCATAGTCTATAATAACATTGCATATACACTTCAAAATAGCCAGAAGAGAGAAATTTGAATGCTTCTCAAACAGAACTGATTCAAGTGATAAATGTGGCAATCACTCTGATTTTGTCATTATTTAATGTAAACACACACCATCGAAACATCATATTGCCTTTCACAAATATGTTTAATTTTGTCTTAATTAAAAGTAAAATAAAAGCAGATAAAAACTAAACAGAGGCTAAGGTGTATATAGTTCAAATATGTGTTTTATGGTGTTTAAATTAATACTACTCCAAATTAATATTGCTATTAATACTATACTGAATTTCCCAGCATGGTGGTGAATGCCTGTTATGGTAGCACTCAGTGGGGCTAAAGTAGGATTGCTGTGAGTTTGAGGTCAGCCTGTGCTGTATAGCAAATTCAAGGCCAGCCTGAACTACACAGCAAGACCCTGTCTCAAAAATAAATGAATAAATAAATAAATAATATTATACTGAAGTTGGAGCCAGTAAGACTGAAAACATTTTTGTTTTATTTGTTTGTTTGGGGTTTGGGGATACTGAGGATCAAACCCAGGGTCTCATATACACTAGGTCAATGTTCTACCACTAAGCTAGATTCTGAAATCTTGACTGTGAAAAGTTATTAAGTAAAAATTTCCCCATATTTTCAATATTTACGTTGATTTACAAACATAGTTCTCTTTTACTTTCTGGATTGACTTGTGGCACACCATTTATTGGCTGTAACTCTTTGTCAATGCCCACGCCTTAATGTGGAAATCATACATATTCAAAAGACAAAGATTTTAAAATAAAGTATTATGTATGTTTTATCATACCGCTGGGCATACAATAATCACAGAATTTAGGGACTTTGGTGAACACTGTGTAATATGGCATGAGATATGTTCATTTGGGTGATTGATTGATTCTAGATAGGTGTTTGCCTTTACTACATTCTCTGCTTCTTCTATTGAGAAAAGGCTCCTCGTGGCAGTAAGTTCTGCACTGCTAACCCTGAGGCTGACCCATTGGGTAAATTTGGAAGGCAGCACAGCTACCATTTCTCAAAAGTTACCTGCTGCATTGGTTATTTATCTGTAGTTCACTGTCACCACCTCCATGTTCATAACAACAGTTGCTTTGTTTCCACTTAGCGTGCCTGTATGTGACTGCCATGCATCTGTGATCCCAGTACTCTGGGGGTCTGAGGCAGGAGGATTCACATCTAAGCAATTTTTATTGTGAGATATTGTCTCACAATAAAAAATAAAAGTCTGAATTGCAGTTCATTGCAAAAGCCCTGAGTGCAATTCCTCATACTGAAGTAAGGGATACCTTGACTTACCATCATTGGCAAACTCAATTTGTTCTTCTTAAATCAGGCTCAGTAGGCTGTATAAGCCTTCTTTGAAGAACCTTAAGGACTTGGGTTCTAGATCTGATCTGAAGTTTTCCTGCCTATTATCACAGCATACATGCCTTTTCTGTTGTTATTTTGTATTTGTCATTATTTTATTTAGCTTAGCTTCTCCACTGGCTCCTGCTAGGAAAGACCCATGAAGTCCTGGAGTTTTTTTCACACTTGTCTACTCTGACAGAAGGTGTATGAGCTGTACCCTACATACTGGAGCTTTTGAACTGATCTGTTTTCTTATATTTTGCAACTGAGCCACATTCACCAATATTTAAGACAATTGTAAAAGTAAATGAAACACAAGGTGCCACAATTTGGAACAAAGATAGAACAAGCCAATAGCAAAGAGCAGAAAAGATAAATTTGACTGAATAACTGAGGGGATCTAATGATCCCAGTGCATCACTGAATTTAACTTGCTTACAAGTGAAGACATTTATTTTTATGATCACAATAGTTTTAAAGATACAAATTCACATATACTTTTTTTCAGAAATGAAATTTAAAAATACTTGTATAAAACATTAAATTTTAGGGCCAGCAATATAGCTCAGTGGACTAAGCGCTTGTTTAGTTAAGTACAGGGGCCAGAGTTCTATACCTGGCATCACCCCTGGGCGCGCTGAGCCAGTGATGGAGTCTGGGTGTGGTGCGCATGTCTGTAATTTTAGCATTAGGGAGATACAAATCAGGAGGATCAGTATAAGTTCAAGCTGCATAGTGAGATCCTGAACAAGAAGAAAACCCTTTAAAATATACATTAAACTTTTGTGAAGAATTATTATTATTATCATTATTTTTTCAGAACCATGGATTGAACTCAGGCCCTTGTGCTTGCCAGGCAAGAGCTTATTCTACTGAGCCATCTCCCCAGCCCCAGAATTATGCTTTTATAAAAGCAAAAACATCAATAAATACTCAACAAAATCATGTGTAAAGGTACTAGCTTTCCATGGTAACTAGTTCATATTTTTTATGCATCTTATTTCTCTGTGGTATAATTATAGGACTAGACTTTGAGAATTGAGGTAAATGAATGAATAAAATGCAAGTAGCTTCTTTAATAAATTGTTTCTGTAAATCCATGACAGGGATTGATCTTGATCAATGATGTTTTCCATTTCTGACCTAAAGCAAAAGTAAAAAAAAAAAATCCTTGTTGTACATCAACTTGAATCCTTCTTGACTTTGAAAGCACTGAAGTCAATGTGAGTGGACTGACCTGTTAATTATATGAAATTGAAAAACTGCTTATTTCATGTCAGTGGAATTAATGCACTTTGTGAGCTGATTAGCAGAACACATACGCAGAAGCAACACTTTCTTTGTCATGAGTAAGTGCAGTTTATGAAGTTAGAAATGTGACATTCCAGGTTCATTTTTGCACCAATTTTTGTCAGTCCCGATCAGAAAAGCTGCTTAGCCTTGTCTGGCTTTCCATGACACAGATCCATTAGGAGGTCACAGTTGTTCACTGACTGATACATTCATGAAAAGTAGGGATGCCACATAATTTTCATTCATAAAAAGTAATAAGAGAGGACATTAGTGAAGTTGAATCTTACGATTAAGAAAACTAATAAGGAAATGTCACAGCTTCTTTGTCATTACAGAACAAAAGTGGACAGAGCCACTCTTTGTGCGATGCAATATCTAGTGCCCACAAGTTAAAGGAAGAAAGGTTTATTTTGGCTTAAAGTTTGCAGAGGTTTCAATGTACAGCCCACTGGCTCTAAGGTGGGATAGCTTGGCAGAGGGTATGACAGAAAAGAAACAGCTCATGGCATCATAATGCAGAGAGCAATTCCAGGAGGAAGGAGGGATGCCGGACCTTCCAGCACACACCACTATGACCCACCACCTTAGACTTCAGGCTTCCACACTCAATATCACATTTAGCTGTATGCTATTGGTGGACTGAATGAATATCACGCCTGGTGATCCAATCACCCTCCAAAGGCCCATGACCACATGAGGCTTTTGGGAGACATCTAATATAGATTGGAACAGTCCTTATTCAATGAATGTGATTAACATGAAAAACCAAAGACAAAAGCTTAATTCTAGAGTTCAGCTAAAGCACACATACACACTTATGGTCCAGTGGCAAAATGTTGATGTTATGTAATAATAAGACCACCCAAAAGGTGGCACTAAATAACATGAAGTCCAGATGAGGAAATTATGGTTTAAGCTAAGTAAGCATAGTTCTAGTAAACATGATTTAAAAAGAAAAGAGAGATTGCAAATTACCTTTGGTCCCTTTTTATCTTTAAATTCTTAAGTTGTCATTTTAGTAATTTGTAAACATTAAGCAGCAAATGAACTGAAGAATGCCTTTTGTTCAATCTAACAAGTGGAATTTGAAATTGATTTGCACTAATTGTGTATATTTAATTCTATATGTATTGATTACCTCATAAGACGAGTAGTCTATTTTTAAATAAATCAGAGACCTTGCATTCATAGCCTAACTTGATTTCCTTTAAAGATTTTACTTTACTGTAAATTTTAATTGAAAATATGTCTTATTTGAATCCAAATTTACACTATTGTGTACCTTAAGGTACAAAAAACACTGACAGAAAATGTTATGCTAAAGCTGGGCTTTTTTTTTTCCTTTCTGTTTTTGGGTTTCTGCATAAATAACCAAGTCATGATACAAATAGAAATCAAGTATAAATATAATGCATATGTCTTGATATTGAAACATTCAATTTCAAATAGAAAATTACCTTTTCTGTGAAAAGTTGAGGGGTAGCTGCATATTCTAATCTGTAATTGCTAAAAAGCATGCTAGTATCACTGAGCATTAAGATCAAAGTGGAAGTTATAGTAGTAGTAGAAAAAAGTATTGTCAATAAACACATATGTTTAAATAAATAGTATAAAACAATGTGTACTGCTATGGTTTAAGTTTCTTCTGAAAAATTCATGTTGAAAATGTTTTTTCCATTGTAACATATATTAATTTTTTTTTATTTATTGGGTACAAGGCTTCACTACATCTTAGAATCACCGTGATCACACTGTCTCAGCCTCCCCAGTGCTGGGATGACTGGCATACACCAACATGCCCAATTTCAGTAGCTGGCACAGCATGCAGTACTGGGGGTGGAACTGGGTCCCTGTGCTTGCCATACAGGTGCTTAGACTGCCGAGCTATCTCCCCAACCCCTGTAACATACATTACATGGGACTTTTGACAGATGGCTCTTTCACGAGTGCTTTTCCCCTGGGATTGGATTGACCTGTATCATAGGAGTGGACTAGCTATCATGATGGTGGCTTTCTTGTAAGTTCAGCCTCCTCTTGCCCCTCTCTGTCCTTCAGAGCCTGTTTCACCATGTGATGCCTTCTGTTATGTTACAACAGAGCGTGGAACCCTCTTCACACATAGGCACCATTTTATTGGATTTCCTAGTGCCCAGAACTGTGAGCCACACAAAATTTATTGTCTGTAATTTTCATAGTCTGGGGCTTTGTGTTACAGCAACAGAAGCTCACTAAAAAGCTACCTTTTGAGGTTATTTTGGTAGGTACTAATAAATTACAACCTGCTTATCCACTCAGCTTATTTATCACTTTAAGAAGTACGATACATGAGTTAACATATGGAGAACAAAAACAAAAGTTAGCTTTGTTACTGTTAAAACTGGAATTGGGGGGGCCGGGGAGACGGCTCAGTAGAATATGCATTTGCCTCGCAAGGGCAAGGCCCTGAGTTCAATCCCCGGTTCCACCAAAAAAAAAACAAAAAACAAAAAAACAAAAAACTGGAATTGGAGGAGGTGTTTTGTGACTGAGAGCACATGGGCTTCTGTGTAGCAAATACCCACTCACTGGAGCCTTGTTGTCCTTTTGCAGGAGCACTTGACTGGTCATGCTTTACCAGCAAATCAAACTCATTACAGGGAAGTGAAGCAGAGAAGGAGGGGAGATACTTCTCCAGAGAAATAAAAGGCTGCTTGCCTAGGGTTTACTTCCTACCTCACCTGTGAGATCAGCTCCATCCAGGAACATAAGCTCTGTGGGAATGAGGGGGAGGCCTGGGGAATATGAGTGTCTAACAATGGCATCTTCACCATGTGGAAGGAAATGCCAGAGGGAAGAGGCACTTCCCACCCACTCAAGAATGTTTAAGAAGTATATATGTGCTAACAAGAAGGTGACAGGGCATAAAGGAACGGCACCATGTGCAATACCTGCTCTCTTAGAATTATGTGTAAAATAGAAAACACATAGACACATGAAGTAGTGAAAAAGCAAAATAAATGCCACAGTCTGAATGTTTATATTCCCTCATATCCATGGGTTGAAACCCAGTCCTCGATGTGATAGCATCAGAAGGTGGGGCTTTTGATTAGTTTACGGGCTCTTGGTGCTCACTAATGGAATTAGGCCCTGTGTAAAGTGCACCCCTGAGAGGTAGGCAGCCCCTTCTATTATATACTGGTATAGTATAAAAATGTCTATCTAGGAAGAGACAGGTTCTCACCGGACGCTGAATCCACCTGACCATGATCCTAGACTTCCCAGCTCACAGAACTGGGAGAACATTTCTGTTGTTTACATTTTATTCAGTTCATAGCATGTTTTTAAAAATAACAGCCCAAATGACAGCCAAATAACACGGCAATTATTAGCTCCCCCTTTCAATATCTTCTAGAAGCCCTGATTGATGAGCCTTTTGAACATCAAATATTTGGAAGAGAATCTCCACTGAGGTTAGCTCAGCAATGAAGTAGCAGACTCACCAGCATGGATGGCAATGCTGCTAACGTGTGTGAGATCTTGGCCTTGAGAGCCTGCGATCCTCCTCAGTTACATGTTCCTGCTCCTGGTGCTTTCCATCTGGTCTGGCTGCAGGAGTCAGGACTTGGTGTGTTGCGAGAGACAGAGACAGACAGCCTCAGTTAGTTTCCCTCTGCATAATGATATTCCGTGGAGCACCGCAATGCTGTAGTGGAGAAATTATTCTTCTACATAAGATAAGCTAAGATTATCAAGATAAATTTATTGTGATGGAGACAGTACTGCCCACTGAGTATTCTGCTTGCTCTCCCCCCACCTTTTTTTTTTTTTTTTTTTTTGCTGGTACCAGGGATCAAACTCAGGACCTTGTATTTGCCAAGCAAGCACTTATTCTACTAAGCTACCTCCCCAGCCCCCACTCCCTTGTATTTCATGGCCCACTTGTAGTTAGATAAGACAATGTGAGCTGAGATGAATTATGCTACTTCTCATGAGAAGCAACGAAAATCCCTTGTATATTCCTTTGTTTCCCTGGCCATAGCCACTGAAGGTAGCTCTGAACAAGCAACAAACAAAATGTGTTTGCTGGGATATCTAAGTGACGGTGCACTAAAGCCACCTAATTAACAGTGTGGGACCCATGGTGAAAGTAAGAAACCTCTGATAGACCAATGAAATGCAGGGACTGTTCATAAGTGAAGTACAGATTAGCCCAGGCTAACAGAAGTATTCAGAACCTTTACTCACAGGGAAAAAGCACCCAAGTAAGTTTGCATGTTTCACTGGAGGAACTGCTAGATTAGATCAAAGAACTTAAAGGTGGAATGGTGCAAACATAAAGATGACAATAGAGCAGGCTTTTGAGGAGAGAAGTAGGATCCAGGACCACGATGAAAGCATATTACGTAGAGGACCCCGAAAGAAGGTCTAAATTGTGGTTATACAGGATACATTTTGATAGGCACAAAGAATACAGAGGATGACATCAGTATGAAAATATTTCTATGGAAGATGGACAATGGAGGTTGCCCTAGGCAAGCAGTAGGCAGTAAGCCTGGAAGACTGTGGGCAGCATTATCCTTCATAAGACCTTACTGGAATATTTCACCTGAGTTGCTAATGTCAGAAAAGGTTGGTGTTCATCGGATGTTTTATAGTTGTACTAACTGATTTGCTGATGTATTAAATGAAATAGAGACAGCAAGGCAGAGAAAGATGGAAAGAGACACAGAGAGAAAAATGTACAAAAGAGTTGAGGATGACATGGCATTGGAAAACTGGTAGTGTCTCTGTAGAATTGTTAAAAAGGAAGTCAATTATGGTCAAGGTACTTAGTTTTTTCATAACTTTTTTTGTAAATGAAAGCTCACCAGACAGTTGTATGCAAAGAACTGAAGTCTATTTAGGAGGTAGAGCAAGAGTAACATATTTGGGATTTATGTTAAATGGTGATATATAGTGTCATGTAATTATGTAAAGTGAGAATTACCTTGCTACAAGAGAAAATACAGAGAAGAGCTCCAAAGCCTGGAGACTGAGGCCTGTTAATAGGAAAAGAAATAAAATGAGCTCCTGAATAATGCTATCTGTGTCTTTCAAGGCTAACACAGTAAATTCTTCACCATGTACTTTTCTAGAAAGGGGAATTTATGTGTTTACCAATTTTATTACATTTGACTTTATCATAGGAGAATATTAGCTTTAATAATCTAATTATTTGCTTGTCTCTAACACAACTTTACACTATTTTGTTTGAATAAGTGTATTCAGGATTCAATAAAGAATTCAATTCAATTAATCCACACCAAAGAATATTGCAGATTTCTTCTTGGGTTTCAATGGACTGTCAGAGCTTTTTGAATTTGTATAGTTTTCTCATGTCTTTATAAAAGATTGAATCAATAGAAACTTTATTCAAGTCTAGATATTTGTTTGCTTTGCTGTAATATACTTTTAAAGTTTAAAGTTGGAAAGTTTGCCATCCTGAAGCTCTATATACCTTAGGAGGGTAGGACTTCATTAGTTAGAATGAGACCAGAGATCAGAAGGGAACCCGTGGCAGATGCACAGCCCATGCCAGGCCAGGAGCTTGGTGCACCTGCAAGTAGTTCAGTATGCTTGTAGCAGAGTGCGCAGAGATGGAGTTGGAAAGATAAGCAAGAGCCAACTCATGACAGACTGCTGCTGCAGTGGTTTGTTTAGCTACTGCTTACTTTGTTCCAGAAGGTTTTTCAGGTGCCTCAAAGGTCCATGAATTCCATCTGCAGTTGCTTGGACCTCATCCTAACATACTGGCAACCTTGCAGGGAAAGCACCATGATCATGATGACTTGCATTTTAGACAGTTAAATCCACCTTTTTAGAGGAAGATTATTTGTAAGGATCAAAGACAGGCAGAGAGGGCCACTTAGCATGTGCCTACAAAAAGTCAGGAGAGAAACATATTATGCAGGACTCAAAGTAGTAGATTTGGGGTTAGAAAGAAGATATACATAATAAACACATTCAACATGTTTTAATAATAAATGTTTTCTCATTAAATGAGTTATGACTAATTAGATGTACATGGTAAAGGAGGAGCAATTATAGGTTTGGATGTGGAAAACTAGGTGGGGGGAAAAGAATAGTCAATTCTGGGATACTGAATGTATTCTTTCTGAGTTCTGTTGCTCAGAAATTGTAGTTGTACATGTGAAAACTATATGGTGCACACTATGGTAAGTTGTAGCCCCCACTTTGTGATTTCTTCCAGCCTCCTAAGTAGTACCAATTGCAAAGAAGGTGTTTTTAACTGATTACATTTTGATAAATTTGACATGGGGCTTTAATCCATTTAAGAATAACAGGTCTTGCCTGAATCTCTATATTCTTTAATTACCTTGAAAGAAACTGGCTAGCACAAGCTGGAGGAGGACTAAGAGGAACTGATAGGAATTCTTAGCTTGAAGAAACACTAAAGAAAAGAGGATAGAGAGAACCAAGCCAGAACCACGCAAGATGTCCTGCCACATAGAGGATGGGGTCAGGAAGCCACTATAGAAATGAAAACGCCACAACTACTCGCCACAGCATTCTCCTTGTCCTGCTCCTCAAGGTTTAAATTCCAGAGAGCTCTAAATTATTGTCCATCTTGAGTAACATTTCCATTGCTTAACTAGACAGGGTTGGGTGCTTGATTATAGTCTTGACAGAGGAAAGGAGATAATTCCTCCAGCATTTGGAAGCACGTTACACTCAGGGCGAGAATAAGGATGCCAGCTAGACAAATAACCACAAATGCCTGCAAGCTGCAAGATTGTTCTTTTTGTTTTCTGTTTGGAAAGCACCCTTCCTTAAGTGGGGCTGGGAAGCAAACCCAGAGCTGCGCTCCACAGATACTTTTAAAAGCAAAATTGATATTTTGTAAAGTATAGGCATTATGACTTTATTTCCTGGTTAAAAGGAAGTTTAATTTTTTGATTTAGTTACTCTTTTGGGCAAATGAAGTGTCTATTATTTATCTTGCGGAGAAAGTAAAATAGGCATTTAAAAATAATAGGGCAAAAGCATTGAACTAATGAAACACAACAGACAATTTTAGACTTGGAAGGAAAGACTCTTTAGATTCTGTGGGGTAAAATTGGATAGGTGAGAGGTGGAGTGGGAATGAAAATATGTGAGAAAAGGGAGGAACACACACAGAAGAAAAATCCAGGGTTGTTTGGATAAGCTTCAGAACAACACTCAAACCAAAGCTCTACCTCTTGAGCCTCCGGAGGGAACACCCGCCACTAATTACAGGACTAAGACACACAAGAAGCCACTTCAGGGCCATGGAACCAGGAGCAGTCATTCTGATGGTAGCTTTTAAGATGTGGCTGTGGTCGTTTATTTGGTGGTAGGACAGAGTTTAAATTTACTCCCATTGGCTTTGGTAGATGTTGATATTTCTTCCATCTAATCTCATTCCAATGTTAAAAGCTACCTGTGCCAACTGTGGCTTTGTTCGCTGTGCCAGACAGTGTGGGGGCTGCAGCTAAGTCACTGCTAAGGATGTTTATGCAAATGTAGGAAGCAGGATCTCAGTTCTGTCTGAGATACTCCTTAGTGATGACTGCATCCCTCTTGCATCCTTCTGGAGAAAGTAAGTAAAGGAACCACTTTTCTGAACAATTCTGAAAATGATGGAAAGATGTAGCTAGTTTCTGTTTGAAACTGCATTTTTCCTTTCATTTGCAATAGTTCTTTTCTTAGTTAACTATTTTTTTTTCTCTTTTTTCTACACAGAAGATCTCAACACTAAGAATGTCCATAGTCTTTTGTGGGGTAATAGAGAGATGCAACATTAGGCAGGAAGGGTGAGAAGTGAAGCTAAAAAATATAGTTAGCATTTTCTGTGAGCACCCTGCTTCTGGTATTGTAAGACTGAGAGGTTATAGGCTGACTGAACATATTTATAAAGTTGAGAGTTATAGCCTGCCTTAAAACTTTCCACTTTTTGTTTCCATGACAGACAGCTGTCATGGAAATCATGAATTATGACTCATCTATTTATGATTCTTGTTTTACTTCCTTTGAAGTTGAATATTTTTCCTCTCTGTAGAAAAGATGATCATAGAATAGCAGACTTGAAGGGGTAATTCCTCAAATTGTAAATTAGATTGATACAGGGAGAAAAACTGGTCTCGGGTGGGTGACCTCCAAACCATACAAGGAACCTC
>NDGM011152414.1:0-14685 GCA_002564305.1 Octomys mimax | reverse complement strand
TCTTTCTTTCTTTCTTTCTTTCTTTCTTTCTTTCTTTCTTTCTTTCTTTCTTTTTATGTATTTGGTTGTTGCAGGGTCTCACTACACAGCTTGGATTCATAGGGATCCTCTTGCTTTCAGCTACTGCCCCAGCACTGGGATTACAGGTGTGGGCCACCACACCCTGACTGGCTGGCTCAGCCCACCTTGGGAGCAGAGCTGGCATGGCATGTGGTGCTTGGTATTGAACTGCAGTCCCTGTGCTTGCCTAAACTCGCCTAAGCAGGCACTTTAGTCCACTGAGCTATCTCACCAGCTCCCTCCAGTCACATTTCTATATAGCTGCTGACCAGCTTTTCTCAAAAATAGGCTTTCATGAATAGTTTCACCTCAGTCTTTCAGTCTTCATTTCAGAAGGTTTCCAGGCTATGTTAAACGTGGATTAAGTAAATTCATTATGCTTTTTTTCTAATTGGTTGCTTATATGAATGTTGGCTGTGACCCTCATGATGGGCAAGCTGATCGCAACCTTGCACTGCACAGGGCTTCCTCTCCGCTGCTGCTGTGGAAGGGCTGCACATGCTCGCTACGCGTTCTGTTAGTTTGTTTTGCCACAAAATAGTTTTAAGAGTATAGCAACCTGAATAAGTTAATTACTATTGGGTATTGACAAAAAGAGGAAAATTGGGCCACAACAGCTGCATATCAGAAAGCACTTCCATGTGGATGTGCTAGTCAAAGAATTCTTAGCATACTGTTTGAAAGTTGAAGTAGTCAAGGAAGAGTAAAGAAATATAGATGCTAATGCATAGGATTGACTATACAACTTCAGTATCTTGTCTTTTCCAAAGGAGAAAAATGCCATTGTGATTGAAAGCTAGACAACAATTAGAATGCAATATTAAAATAGCCTCATTAGTAGTTCTTGCTTGCTTTGGCATGTTTTATAAGAGAAAAATTTACACTTTGGTTAGGCAAAAATTCCCAAATACGGAGGAAAGGTTTAATTTCTTTCTATTATTTAAACTTCAAATACTTGGCTTTATCTCCCAACATTATGATTATACACAATGACATTTAATTTATGAACAAAAAGCTACAATAGAAAATGATTCTATGGTGTCTCTGTGTGTACTGAATAGGGACATATCATGTGGTGTACAACAGAAACTCCTCAACCTCCTCTTCTCTCTATTGTTCAGCTATCCAAAGAGAACAAACCCCTCAGCTAAATGAATGTAATGTGCTCACTCAAATTGTCATTTGCAATTGTGCCTATTGATGTGACTTTTGCTCAGTAAAAGAGAAGAGACAATCTGGTTCTTCTCCAGGTTTTTAATCTTCTGCATAAGGGCTCTCCGTGCCATGTATAGGACCTTGGCATTAGTGTCCAGAGGGATGCCTGGCCATACGGAAGAGGCGATGATCCATGGTTCATGAAGAATGGGATGAGGTCAGGAAGGGCTCTCTCTGATATATGACAGGAAGCAAGAGGACTCAGGAGCCCAATCTAGCTCCACTGAGTCCTGAGCCACCAAAATTTCTCACATTTATTGAGGGCTACAAACAGGCTGAAGAATGCACATAATCAATTTAGTGTAAACAAGCCATTTTCTATGTTGCCTTCTGGCACTCACTAAACTCATAAGTTCACAGAACAGCAGCCAGATGGAGGATCAAAGAACAGACAGGGCACTGAAAGGAAAAGCTGTGATCTGTCCCAGTATCCCAGCTCACCAGAATGGACAAGAATTTACAAGAGACGACAGTTTTCTCGGGGTCCATTTATTGCTCTTTGCTCCCTCAGGACGTTAGGCTTCTGTCTCATATCATTACATCTCTCCAAACATCCCTGGAACTCTTAAGGTACATTTGGTATTCTGCAAACCTGAAAAACAGGCTTAGCCTCCTGGCATAGGACCAGTAGAGTTACACTTGCCTTTGAGTTTGGAAAGCCCTGCATTTGGCTTAATGCTTTGTGGTCACCATCTTAAAATTTCCAAATGTTAAAAATCCAAGATATTGCCTTTCCATTATGCACTGGAGTCTGCAAATCATGTAGATTGGCTTTCTGTGGAGCGAGGTTTGAAAAGGAACAAACACTAATAAGCTGCACCCCCCACACATTGCTTTTGCAGACAGCCAACTGCAGCAACTAGCTCTCTCCCGAGGACCACACGCAAGCTGCATCTGCAAGAGGCCTGTGGCCTCAGCAGGGTCCAGCCTCCCTCTCCACCTCACCCTCCCTTCCTGGCTTTCCAGGTGCATGCAGTCACCTTGTTGGTGATTATAGAGATATGTGTCTATATACCGCCTCTGCATCACTGACATGTTAATAGATGCGTTTGCTGTTTCCAGTTTATTGCCTCAGAGACAGAACGAACTCTTTCTTTCTTTGTCTGATGGCCTATATGGCAGAGATGCTGGGGGCTCAGGCTGGTCAATTCAGAGGAGGAAGGTGTGCTACACAGAGGCAATGCAAGAAGGAAAGAATAAGGCCCCTGACGGAGCTGAGGGAAAGCCCCTCGGCAGCACGGACTACGCACCATGGGTCAGAGACTCAAGGTCTTCGGTCTGGAGCCCCTTTGCTTCATCAGCTTAGCCCCTTACCTAACTCACTTATGGACTAATTTTTAATGTGTTAATTTATAATACTCTGTAGTTACCCAGAATAGTTGGATAATAAAGTATGTGGAATATTACAAAACCCTATTTAGGGAGAATTATTAATTTACACTAAAATGACACAAAACTATGATGAAACAAGCTTTCCCCACAGTGATTCTCAGAACACCTCTTGGTCTCAAGATCATCAAAATCATCATGAGGAGTATTTATTAGAGTAGAGTATATGTCTGTGGACATTGGCACTCAAGTAAGTCTATAATAACCCCATGATAAGCTACTAAAGTTGTATTTTTAAAATGAGTTCTGGAAGTACATTTTTACTATGATTTCTCTTCATTAGGAAAGAAGACTATGAGATTTTAAAAACAACTTGTGAAATTTCTCATTGCTTGGAAACAGTGGCCTCATAAAGAATAACATAACAACTGTAAGATAATTTTATTTCTTAAGAATGTCCAATCAATGAAATTGCAAAGACTTAAAAATACTACATTGGGGGCCAGTGAGATAGCTCAGCGGACTAAAGCACCTGCTTAGACAAGCTTAGGCAAAGCATAGGGACTGTGTTTCGGTCCCTGGCACCACAAGCCGTGCCAGTCTCACCCCCAAGGCAGGCTGAGCTGGCCACAAAAAAATAAATAAATAAAATACAAATACTACATGTTAGTAATATAGCTGCAATTCCATGAAGAAATCATATGTTCAAAGGTCTAGCGTTTACATTTACCTGCTCCAATGACTCTTTCAATGCGAATTCTAGAAGGATCAATCTCTTTCGCAAATTCGTGGACCGCTAGGGCTGGGTCTTCATAGGTATCTGGATCAATGTAAGTTTTAATTCCTGGGAAGCGTACTGCAACAACAAAAACTGATTTAGCTCAAAGTATTAAAGAATTTATCCATTTTGTGAATTTTTAGAGAAGTGACATATACAAGTAGTCTAGCTCCACAGTGAAATTCCTCTTTCCCTACTACCCCCTCTCATCCACCCCCTCTTTAAAGCTTTGACTATGTGCGATCAAACATTTATCCACCTCAAAGTTAATTTAAAATGACTATGTAGTTTCGTAGAGAGTGAGCTGACAGATTCCACAAAATACACGTTTTATTTCTCTACAAATTATCTTATCCATTGAAAGACCCATATACTTCACACTTGATTTAACTCATGAAATGGGGGAAATGCGGTGCAAGCATCACCCGCAACAAGGCAGCTATTAGAGTGTCTCCTGCTTTGCTCGTATTCACAGGCAGTAGGTTTTCCTGATCTCACACCCTGGTACTGCATCCCCTCCCCCACCCTGACCCCCTTTGCAGGAGCTCTGCAAGACTACACAGCAAAGTCTGTGGCACAGATCACAGGGAGGGTCTACAGATAATGCTCTTTTTTGGTGTTCTCTCATAGTTGTTACCATGGTCAAACATAGAAGTTGATCTTGTCTGTGATGCTAGAAAGGATGAAAATCAAAGTCTCGCTGAGCCGGGAGGACGGCTCAGTGGAATAAGCACTTCCCTGGCAAGCGCAGGAGCCTGAGTTCAACACCTGGTTCCACCAAAAAAAAAAAGTCTCAAATCTTGGCATTAGCTGGGGAGCTGCTGCTGCTTTTACACTGGAGCCATCTACTAGTGCTCACAGTTCAGAGGGCAGCTGGAAGGACAAATCACATTCCTTACGAAACTTGAATGCATGGAGTCTGTTTCATTTATCAGTATCAGGACCAGCTGTACTACAAATATTCTTGCTTCCTCAATTCCTGTTTACTGCTTCAGGTTGGTAGCATGAAGAGGGCAGATCATTTCACATTACCTTTGGATATTTTCAAATAACTCAGACATGGGGCTTGTGAGATAGTTCAGCGGTCTAAAGAGACTGCTTAGGCAAGCTTAGGCAAGCTCAAGGACAGTGGTTCAACCCCCGGCACCCATATCATGCCAGCCTCACTCCCAGGGTGGGCTGAGCCAGACACAGACACACAAAACAAACACATAGAAATACAAAACAAATAACTCAGACATGGTTTCATAGGTAATAAGAATACAACTTTTCCTGAATGTGAATTTGCATGGATTAAATGGCCAGTGCTACATTTATTACAGAAGCCACAGCATTCACTTCATAGGAATGGAAGGCCATGCTAATCCCGAGTTGTGTTGTTTAAGTCTTAGAAAACAGCCTTCTGAAAGAAAATTTCAAAAACAAACAAACAGTAGCATGGTGAATGTACAGTAGGTGATGCGATGCCCATTATTGGTAGTAATTTGTTTCATTAATTTGTCTGTGCTCATTGCTTTCAATTATTACATTTCGTCTGCTGTCTTCTTACACATACTTGGTATGCATAGAAAAGATTGGTGTTTCTCAAATAGCACCAGAAAAGCAAGGTATATCTGTCCCAATGCTGATTCTGAAATGCCCTGCTTGCCCTCGCTTTTCAAAGTTTAGGCTGAGAAAGAAGAAAGACAACCGGGAGTGTGAACCTCCATTCTTATGCCCCTGGATCATCGTGATTCCAGACTGAGGCCTGTAAGCTCAAATCCAGGAGCTGCTAGTAGATGGCTAGCTGCATCTAGTCAGACAAAAGGATGTGTTGAAAAGATAGGCGCAGATAGTGACAACCATCACTGTTCTTGTATGTGGTACCGGGGATTGAACTCAGGACCATACACTTGCCAGGCAAGCACTTATTCCACTGAGCTATCTCTCCAGCCCCAAGTATCACTTATTAAGCCATACACGGTTTTAATAAGCAATTTAATTATCTGAGGTGATACATTCCTGTAGAATAAACCAATTAGTATTACTTTCTTTTTTGTCTAGGGAAAAATGTCCAAACTTAGTTTCAATTTTGGATGTATGGTTTCACTTCTCATTTCACTTATCCTTGTCTTCCTGAATATCAGTTTAGTCTTTCTTTTGGCTCCTTCACTGTCCCAGGTGATTTTGGTTGTTTCTAGCTGAGCCCATCTAGTCTAGGTCAAGCTAAACTGTTACATAGGAAATAGGTAAGAAACACTCCAGGCGAGCTTTTTCTTCAGCACCAAATGCCCTGTGGTGTACTGTGGCTACCCAGTGGAAGTCACCTGTCCAGGCGTCTGGATCTAGGTTCCTGCTACCCGTTTCACACCACTTCTAGGCATTCCTATGCCATGCACTGGGTGTCTGAACTCTGTCAGTATGGGAGGACTCATGTTTGCTTTACAAAATAACAGTGCTAGAGAGCTACTGCAGACTGCACCTCGGCCCTACCCTCGGTCTTCGAGTCAGAACTTTGGGGAGTAGGGTTGGAATATTATAGTACAGACAGTCCTTGGAAACTCCTTAGCCATTGGAGTCTTATCCATGTGTACAGCAGCATAGTTTCACAGAGCTAAATCTCGGAAGAAAACAAAATTCCCATTAACTGAGGAATGGATAAAACTATATGGTATTTTTATACAGTGGAGCATTACTCAGCTGTAAAGAATGATAAACTTGAGGCTTTTATAGGTAAATGGATGCAACTAGAGGCCATACTCATAAGTGAAATGTATCAGACCCCCATGTGTAACTATTGTACTGTCTCCCTAGTGTAAGACCCTGAAAGAGTAAATAAAATGGGAGGGTACAATAGATATTGCAAAAGGGAAAGAAACTGCTCAAAAGGAAAGAAAAACTGGGAAGAGGGAAAGAAAGTAGAAAGAAAGAAAGAAAGAAAGAAAGAAAGAAAGAAAGAAAGAAAGAAGAAAGAAAGAGGAATTTATCTATCTATCTATCTGCACAAAATATCTAAGGCAATTGTACTACTAATTTCTATAGTTTATTTTTTGCAATTTATTTTAGAATTTATTTAGTATAGGGTCTTTCTATCCAACTCAGACTTGTAGTGATCCTCCTGTTTAAGCCTTCCCAGTGCTGGGATTACAGGTGTGTTTCACCGCGGCCAGTTTTGGAACTGGGTTGCGGGGCCAGCTCGGCATGTGGTACTAGTGATTGAAACTGGGTCCTTGTGTTTGCCTGCCAGGTGTTTAGACTGCTGAACCATTTCCCCAGCCTCTCTATTAGTTTATTGAAAGACGTGGTGCTTATATTGTTTGAGCAATTTTGCATGCCTGTATCTGTTAATCTGTACAACTACTATGAAGATAACTATGCAATATAACAACCACTGTTAATTTTCTGTCATCTTGTTTTGAAATTCTGCATTGTTTTTATTGTTTATTAAATTCCATTTAAGATAAAAATTAAAAAAAATAGCTCCAAACTATCCCACTGATTTTTAAGATCCTTACTTAAATCCTCTCCTTCCCTTGGAGAGTGATACAGATTGGAAAGCCCCTTATACCTTTTGCTTAATAGAAAATAAATGATAGTTTAAGTAGTTCAACACATTGCTTCCTGTATCTTCTCTGTCCTATGGTTAATTAGTGAACATCCTTTTTTGTTAATTCAGTGACTAACGGGAGAGAACCTGTCTTGTCAAAGTAGTTTGCAATTTGGAGGTGGAGGTGGAAGTGGAGGTGGGCGTTAGGGAGGGGAAGACAGCAATTATCAAACCAGCTATAGTGGTAATTATAGCTTGCTTGGGAAGAGATCTTCAAATGAATATAAGCTTTTAGTTAGCACAAAGATTTCATACATATTCTAAGAGTTAAAGAGCTGATAATCCTTTTTTGGTGTTAATGAATTGTAAATTTCTTTGTTATATGATTCAAATGACAGTCTTTACAAGAAGAAATAAGATTTCCTTAATATCTCTATATCTAATTCTTCACTAAATAAAACCAACTCGTGTTCTGGAATCATTATGAATGGTTAATAACGAGATATAATCAGTCAACAGGTATTTTTAGCAAATTCAGTCTCTTGCATTTTCCAGCAAACAGAATTGGATAGAAAGGCTGTGAGAAGCAGGTGCAATTTCTACAAACAAACCTGGAAACAGATGAAAGCTTAAACTCTGAAAGGCTGGAAATACTTTTTTAAAAATTCTCAACTCAATAGATTCAATTTGAGATGAGTGCTCGAAGTGCTGAGGAATATAGAATAGTAGCTCAAAGCAGTCACTGCCCTACTTACAATGCCCGTTCTGTAAGTGGTTTCTCCTCTTCTCTTCTGACTTCATTTTGGCCTTTATATACCAGCGACACCTTTTATTAGAGTGAACAGAAACTTAATTTAGTAATTAGGCAAGACAGGGACTAAAACCATTTAAAATATTCTTCATCTGTGGAGAAAGTTTTTGTTACAAAGGCTAATTTAAGACTAGAATGTGAAAATATTCTATAGAAAATTTTTGATGCATATGAAAATTAGCTCCAGCTAAGAAGAAAACAATGTCAAATAGATTGAATGAAAAGATAAGAATCTTAAACACTATTTTATAATCCGTTATAACCATCATTTTCTTTCCTATATAACTTCTAATGAGTAGAGTTGATAAAAGGAACTAAAAATCAAAACAAAAAAATGACTTCTTGTCAGAATCTTGGAAATTTAGAAAATTGTCTCCCATTTTCAGGGCTGGATGGCGTGAAGTTTGCTTCTGAATGCCTGAGATTTGGGAGAGGCGTGTTCGCTGCTCTCGCTGGCTACCTGTGCTCCAGGGACTCCTTCCACATGAATAAATTCATCAATATCTGTTTGACCAGACCATCTATAAAACTGTTGATTTCAGCAGGCTAAACAGACTACATCTGCAGTATACAATACAGTCATTAAGAGCAAGTTTTGCTTCAACTTCTGTGACAATTTGGATATTTATTCAGCAATATCTTACAGTTTTCATAGAATAATTTCAGTGAATGCCCTTCCACCAAAGTGCATAAGGACATTTCAAAATGAATTTTAAAAATCCTGTGTAATTTACATAGTTCTTTCTATTATGTAGAAGGTTAAGGTAGTTACTGATGTCATATAAATGGGCAAACACAGAAATTGAAAACTGAAAATACTTTAGTGGATTTTTTTTATCGTTAAATTCTCTTCTTAAATAGTATTCAGTTTCTGCTCCAAGAATTGCAAGTAAAGGTATAATTTGAGCCCTTCTCTCAAATTATTATGTTCAATTCATTTAGCTTATAACGATTGAAAAGTTTTAAGTCTGTCATCACATGTTATATAGCATTACTTTCTCTTACCTTGAGAAAGTGCTTTATTACTTATATATGCTATTTAAATAATTGTTCGCTAAAATACTGTATGAAAAGGAAGGCCTTAGCTTCATGTTTACAAGATACTAAATATAAATATACATTACATCCAATTTTGTTACCTGTTGAAGCATTTAGTGAAATATTAAAAATCAACTTCCATGATGAGTGGATGGCTTTTTTCCTGTTGGCTGTAAATATGACAACACTGTTAAAGTACCCTAACTTCCAAGGAACTTTCAAACTGGAAAATGATCTTTCTGAATAAAAATTAGCCACCATATTTAAGTTATCACAGTTAATTTCACGTGGTATAATTTGTCTTTGGAATTAAGATCTTTTTATAGGACTCTCCTATACTTTATTAGCTGGCTAAACTGCCTGGGCTCTAGAGTAGATTGTCAGTAAATGAGATACAATTTCCTTACCAATGGGATATATCTAGATAACAGTGCTTAAAAATTCAAACAAGGGCAATATCCTATTATAAAGGGATGAAGTTTGCTAATGTAGTTTATAAAACATGTAGTAATACATTAAATATACATCATCTGACCTCTCTCTCTCTCCCTCTCTCTCTCGCAACAGAGACTGAATTCATGTCTTCACATTATATATATTTGCTAACTGCTCTACCACCAATCTATATTCCTAGAACCTCTAAAAATTTTTATTTTGGGAGAATATCACGCAAACTTTCCCAGACAAGCCTTGAACTTGTGATCCTCCTGCCTCAACTTCCCAAATAGCTGGGATTATAAATATAGTACACACCATCACAGTAGGGTGCAATTTGACATTCTAAAATCTAAATTGTCATTGTGACTTTAATGCAAAAAATAAACACATTTAATTTTGCTTTCTTTTTTCCAGATGTGAGCCTTTCACCTCCCTGAAATTTTCTGTGGTTCACCTCATCCCCACACACTATTACTATCTTCTGATCCTTCTTGTAAGATAGCTCTCGATGGGATAAGAATTTTAACACTTTTTTCAGAAAAAAGTTAGACCTTTTTTATAGCTGAGTAATACTCCATGAGGTTATTAGAGGTAAATGGATGCAACTAGAGACCATGCTCATAAGTGAAATAAATGATGTACGTATGTAAACATCATCTTGTCTCCCTGAAGTTTTATGTCATGATACTAGTATATGTATTTATAGATCATCTAGATGACTTAAGGCACTTTTTGTGTCTCTATTGATACAAGAGGAATACACTTTCTCTTTAGAGTTATGATCTGACAAGTCCTGGCCAAATAGCAAGAAGAAAGTAAGAAATGCTGCGTAAGTTTTCAAACAATTTCCTACACATCATCTTTCTTCTAAATGATCACAATCTGTCTCAGAGTAAATATGCAATATATTTAAGAAGTAATAAGTGGTTCTAATATATGATCGGACCAAACCTGTGTAAAAAAAGAAAGCTGAGGTTCAGATGGGTGAAATGCTTCTACTTGGCAGGAGTCTAGCCTTAGTATTTTTCTCTGCTCAGTTTGTCATCCTTTACAATTTCATTCACAATACTGTATGGTGGCAAAAGACCGGATTTATAATATCTAATTGATGAAAACATTATGTTATATAACAGTTTTTTTTTTCTTCTTCTTCTTTCTGTACTGGGGATTGAACTCAGGACCTTACACTTGCCGAGCAGGCGCCTATTCTACTGAGCTACCTCCTTAGCCCCTTACCTAATAGTTTTTAAAGATTTAGCAAATCTTGTTCTGCCATTTTTTCTAAACTGCGTAATCTGCATATAGTAAAAAGAACCTCAGAGTTAACTCACTGATAACATGTTTTCCACTCAGAGTTTTCGAACCACGTTTACCAAGTGTCTCACTGCTTCCACCCGCAGGGCTGGTGGGCACCTACAGTCAGTGCGGGACGCACCCCGCAGCACGGGGCTACCTCCCTGCGCAGAGTTGGAGGCGCGATTCGTGACCTTCGGAGCCTCTGCATCTGCGCCACCTGAGCGAGCACGGGTTTACAGCGCTTGAACACACAGTGTATTAAAAAAAAAAAAAAAATATATATATATATATATATATCTCACTACAAAATACATACTTATATATGTACATATACAAAATAATTAGAATAGATATACAGCTACTTTCTCTTAATTCAATGAGAAGAAAGATTTGTACTAATAGTGTTTGGACAGGACAGCATATCTGCATCTTGTACTATGAATAACTACTGTGAAGACAACAATATTCAATGTATTAATTATTGTAACTGTCCTAGTAATCTGTTTTGAAATTGTCTCATTGCTATTTGTTTCTCAATAAAATTAGAAAAAAAAAGGCAGCTGTTCATAAATCTTGGGGGAAAAATCTGGTATTTTTCAGTTACCTCCCAGTGATTAAGAAGAACAAAGTGAGGATGACCAGGAGAGTGAAGCCCCCGACGGCCGCAGTGGCTATCACGAGAATCTGCCCTTGCTCTGCCGCCAGGTCGGAAGCTGCAACACAGACACGCGTTAGACTTGCCCTGCTGACCTTCTACTGCCGGAATGTCGTTGCAACATAGGAAGCCCCAACCCGTTATTCCAGTACTTGGAGTACAAAATGCTGACCCAAAATAAATGTACTTTGTCTAATAATTGAGATGGTCCATTTACTTTCTTACAAAAGTATAATGAACAGATTCTTAATACCTTACACTTTAAGGTGGAGTATGTGTGCAAAATTAAACTAGGAGACAGACTCATGGACTTCATTTTACATATTGCTCATTATGTTTCCATAAACCATCAGGGCCAATGAAAAGGCTTTACAGTTTTGTTGTCTGCTAAGAATGATTGTCTATAGGTTTCACTGAATTAAATTCAAACATTCTCAACTCCACAGTAGGACAGATATAATAGGTGTCGAGTTATTAGGCAGTTATTTTAAAAAATGATACTTGGAAGCTCCATTTTTCTAGAAAGGAAAGGCCAAATAATATTAAAAACTGCTACATTGCTTATAGAATATATATATATATATATATATATATATATATATATTCTATAAACTATATATATATATTTCCCGTGACTATCTATCTGTCCAGTTCTGGTGAGCAAACTCAGGACATTGTACACACTGTATGAAAAAACTGTTTCATAAACTTCCAGGGGCTGCACATTTCACTAATCTTCCAAAATTTTTGAAAATATATTAATTTAATTAATTTATTAATATTTCTTGATTTTTACATTGATAAAACCTTAATGAGATATAATGTTAATGAATAGAATGAAAAATTGGTTCAGAATACAGGTAAGGAAACAGAAGCATAGAAAAGTCAAGCTTCTCATAGAGCTAGAACGGAACTCAGGCCACCAAATTTTTGTTTTATTTCCCCTTTTATATATAGTTTGTAATAATAATTGTATATCAATATTCAATAATATTAAATCAATGAGATCATTCAATGCCTCTTAACTTGAATAAAGCCTATATGCGATGGTCAGCCTTGTAGAGCCATCATTGACCAAGCAGCCCCTGCGGCACTGTGTCCTCAGTTTGTCACCAAAGCTGTAGATAACACCCACGGCTGTCATTGATCATAGAGAACAAACCGAATCCAAGAAAATAGTCTGCCAAAAGTATGTAGGCCAGGAAAAGAGAAACTTGTATATTCTAATAGTAAATTTACGGTTATGAGATTAATACAAGTAACCTTTGATCTCTCCAGTTACAAGAAGGGCTAGAAATGGCAGCCATTAACTTCCAGACATTTATTAGTACCATGAACAAGGGAAGTAAGTGTGTGTACTGTTTTGGCAGACTTTGTATCTAACCTAAAAGTAAACTTCATAATGTTGTGCCATAAAACATATTAAACTTGTGTTCTTTAAGAAATAGATCTTTTTTCCCTAGGAATTGTGTATGTGTTATTTAAGTATGTATTTACTAATTATTAAAGATATAATACTGTGTAAATGCATACCCAGAACAATAACATCTTCATGAAAATGACATATCCACTAGAAAGCATATGTTAACCATAAATGTAAATGTTGAGGCAGTAAGAAACTGGTTTCAACAAAGACTTTTAAGGAACTCTTTTTTCTGTGGCCAGGCCAGCCTGCACTGGAGGTGGGGCTGGCGCGGCATGTTGTGCCGGGGATGGAGCCACGTCCCTGTGGTTGCCTAAGCTTGCTCAAGCAGGAACTTTGGAACACTGAGCTGTCTCACCAGCCCCAGGAAATCTTAATGTAAATAAAAACAAATAATTTTTCAGTATAAAACCTATTTACTAAACCTTGGAATTACATTTTGGTCACTGTGATTGAATCAAGGTATTTTCAGGCAATCTATTACAGTGTTGATTTTTAGCTCATAATCTGTACAGTGATAAGTTAAATAGCTACATCTTATCTAATAAATAATGCACTGAAGTATTTTTATTAAGTCTTGACTGGATTTCCTAATCTTCAAAATAGCACTGATAGGTTTGGGATTAATGTTATGCTATAAAATGTCATATTTTCTCATTGAAAATGATTAACAAATTTTAAGAAACATATAGGAAATAACATTAAAAATTTGAAGATAAGATAGCATTTTAAAAAAGAAAAAATGTATACATAGCAACTATTATATTTATAAAATATAAGAACTCAAGAGTTTAGCACACAAAAAATAAAAGTTTTGTACCTGGAGCATGTATTTTTATAGTAGTCAGATAGCTATTAATTTATTTGAGACTGTATTCAAAGTGCAGGTGGAAAATGAGATTACGTAATTCGGTGCCCTTTGAAAATCAGATTACATTGTTAAAGAAAACTTTGTTGACTTCAATAATTACTACACTGCCACTTTTACTAATACGTTTTTTAAACATAGTTGTGATTAAACACATATTCATTTTTCTTTAAAAATTTAATTGGACAACAGAATATTAAATTATGACATTTAAAAATATACATTTCTATATTTTTGTTTCTTAGATTTCTCTACTAGGGATCCTAAATACTGCTCTGGGAGAAGAACACATACAAATAACCAGTCAATTGAAAATAAGATTGTTTATTGAAACACATAAATGATACCCAGGATGAGGCTGGCGTGATTTGAAAAATAGCACTAACATCATCTTTATCAGCAACTATCTTCCCAGTACAATTCATAGAGCTTCAAAGTCATTATCCAAAGGGCTGTCAGGGCTGACAGGTAGGCACTCTTACTTCTAGTTCAAGTAGCTGCAGCACTTTCGTACTCACGTAAACTGTACACAGAAACTGGTGGTCCAGCTCTGATTTGTGTGTCCAAGCCGTGCTGCTGGCCACCTGGGAGCCGCCGGTCAACTTGCTTTCATATCCAGCTCCTTTGAGGTCTGGGCACAGTCACAGCCTTGCATGGCCTTAGTTTCATGTCAGCAAAGTTAGAATGTTGGATTAAATATTCTTGTCCTGATCATTTACAGTAATTTCATGCTACCAGCCACAAGTTTTGAAAGAAATAAGGGTTGCCATATGGAAATAAAAGAAGTACCCAGAGCCTGCACTGCCCTTGATCCTGATGGTCCTTTTATCATGTTAGGTTCTGTCCCTCACAGAGCTCTGACATCACCTCAGAATAAACTCTAGGGGCCTTGCCTTCCTTAGTAAGGGTCTCTACCAAGTGCCTCCAGCAGGTGTCTCAGTCCCAGCACGTAGTTCTCTAACCACGCTGAACCTCCTTCAGTGCCCTGGCTGGTCAGACTTCCTCTAGTGGTCAATTACCCTTCAGTCTGCTTTATGAATATGGTAACACCATCTGGGAAGGTCTTTTCTGAGTGTTCATTTGGCTTGCCCATCGTACTGTTAGATCTTTAAACTACCTCTGCAAAGAAAATGGTCAGTTTCTTTTTTTTTTTTTTATTTTTTAAACATTTACTTATTTATTTATTGTGTGTGTGTGGCCAGCTCAGCCCACCGGGGGGCGGGGCTGGCTGGCATGTGGTGCTGGGGG
>NDGM011152387.1:0-14189 GCA_002564305.1 Octomys mimax | reverse complement strand
ATATATATATATATATATATAGAGAGAGAGAGAGAGAGAGAGAGAGAGAGAGAGAGAAAGTTTTTTATACACTTGTGGATCAACTTTGGAGTAAAGAAGATTCCATGGAGCTTCATAATAGTACTTGAATGTTTTGATGTTTGATATTTATGGATGCTTCTCACTTTATAATGATATTTTGCCTTGATTAAATCAAATGCAAATTTAAAACAAATATACAGTTTAATAATGTATCAAGCGAAACTAATCTACAGAATATCTTAGCTTATCACCATAATACAATGTGGAGAATCAGTTGCTTAGCATGAGAATCAGGCATGCCAGTGCCTTTACCTCATATCACAAATCTGGGAAAAGTTCAAAATTCACAGTATCATTTCTCCTGAATGTCTATTATTTTGGACCACTGTAAAGTCAAAACCTTTACGTGTAATTATCTTAGTCCAGGACCATAATGAATGAAAACTACAGTTCTCTATGTCCTATTGTACATACAACCAACCCGTAAAATTAGAATTCAATGCTGTTCTTCCTTTCTGTGACTTCTTCCATTGGTTACTCTTCTTGCATTTTCTTTCTTTACTCATGGTGCTTAGTATTTGAGCCCCACATTTTCCACTTGGTCATAATCATTTTAATTTTAAGCCTGTTAATTCTCAACCATCTTACACTGATTTCAGTTGAATTAATGTTATTAGCTTTCCACAAGAATGGGATTTATGAACACCTAATTTGCAGAAAATGTATCTTGACAGTGTCTCTCATAGCAGGAAGGCTACTTGCTGACAGAGTCCTTGTTGATTACAGATATTTTTAGCCTCATAGTCTCCCTTAAGCATGCTTATTATGATTTGAAGATATGCTATAGGCATCCTCCACAATTTCAACTAAGAGCTCTTTACCTGCAAAGAAGGGGACCAGAGAAAACAACCTACAAGGAATGTAAGTTAAAGGCAGGTGGCCAGACCATAAGTGAAAATAGGAAGATTTAGGATACCTGTAGGAAGACAAGTCAGCATTATATGGAGACGAATTAATACTTTGGGATTAAACTGTCTGTGAAGGATAGAAGCATGTCAGACTAAAAATAGGCATGGAGTAATTCAGAAGCTAATCAGACTCTGTCACAGATAAAATTAATAAGTAAAAAAGTTTTAACAAGACATTAGCCATCTGAGCAGCCTAGAAGACTTGGGGAGGGAGACGAGTATTATGGCTGCAGCATTAACATCACTGTTATTAGCTTGGTGATGATTAACAGGATGTGGTCTCGGAGGAAGCAAGGTGAGACTTCGTAGGACAGCACTATGTCAGGAGAAGATGATCTCAAATTGGATAGTGAAGGTGAACCGTCTCTTAGGAGGGACGTCAGGCCCAAGGACACACAATGGGGGCTGGACCAGCCTGTGCAAAAATATGAGTTATACCAGGGAAAAAACATCAAGGGATATAAAATTAAAGTGACACATAGATTTGTGACAAACAGCCACGCCTGTTAGTCCTTGAATGCTATATAGTTCACATTTTTGGCATATTAGGCCAACATTTCTTTGGAGCCTAACTCCTTCAGATTTTATGATGAGAAGTGAATTAAATCTTTGAAGCAGAAAACCAAAGAACTTCATAATTGCTTCACCCAGGTAACTAAAGAGATATATCATTTCACTTATTATCAGGAAAAAATGATTAAGTGCCCCCTTGAATTTAGAGTCAAGTGCCCGGTACTATGGAAAGTGAAAAGGAAACTTTGAAACGAACTTTTGATAGGAGTTTACAATGTAATGGAAGAGGCAACACTAACTGTGGATTGAAAGTACTGCCAGATATGTAAGCAATTTGGAACATCTCCGTGGAGTTTAAAAGTCTGTTTTATGATGTGATTATATACTGATATTTTTTAAATGTTTAAAATAATATGAATGGGTTGGTGTGGAGAATTTTCCTAAAGATGAAATTTGTAAAGTATCAAAAGGAAGAGGATGTATTCCTAGGTCAGAAAAATTGTGATACATGTGTTGTTGATTAAAAGAAAAATAAAAGTTTAAAGTAATTATGCTGGTTGATAAAATATGCTTGCATTGAATCTAGCATTGCTTTGTGAAATTGGATATACATTCCTAGAAATACAATAACTTATCTTCATATCAGAAAGTTTTCTTAAGATAGATTTACAAAAACCTTTTTAAAATTCGTATAACATTAAAGGATTTCTGAGACAACACACATTCAGAAGTAGAACATTTCCAGATCTGGTAAAACCAAGACCATGCCTTTGTATCTCTGAAAATTGGTCTCAGTAATACAACAATTTGTACTTGAACTTACTTTCCTTTATGTTCTCATTTTTTTTTTTTCCGAAAGAACATACTGCAAAAGAGAATCTTCCCCAATAGCTCTCAAAAAGAAAAAAGAAAAGGAAGTAATTTCTGGGAAACATCCAGAAAACTTTTTTAAGTACTGTGTTTCATTTGCCTATTTTTGCACTAAAAATAAAGCTAGAAATATTGAAACCCTAACCTCTTGGTACAGAATTTAACAACGTAATCCTCAGCAGAGAGGAACCAAAGTAGAAGAAGGAAGATTCATATAAACCCTGGATTTTCTGGGAGGAAGCAAAAGGAGAGGTTAAAAATTAGTAGGCAATCAAAAATGACAACAGTACAGAAAACTATCACAGAAGACTATCACTATTTCCTTAAGAAATGTCTTTCATTTGATTTTATCATTGCTATATAATGTAATAATCACATAAAGTATTGGGCCACGATGCGATGTTCCAATGCATGTATTCAGACTATCATGATCAAATCAGGGTATTATCATACGTATCATTTCATTTATCATTTAGTTGTAACAAAACATTCAAAATTCTCTCTTGTGACTATTGTAAAGTATACTTATGTACACTACACTATTCAGTATAGTAACCTATTTATGCTGTAGACCTCCAGGTCTGATTTCTTCTAATTATAACTTTGCTCCAATTGACAAACATAATTCACCCCTCCTAACCTTTCCAGTCCCTGATAACCTCTGTTCTAATTTTATCCTGTACAACAGTTTTTCACGGATTTTAAAAAAGTTCATGCTGCATTTTCCTTTCTAGCCCTAGCTTATTTCACTTAACACATAATATTCCATAAATTTTTATAATTATTATGAGGCAGAAGTACCTGTAATTTCTATTTTATTTAAATAGGAAAAAAGAAAACTGATCTAGAGATCCTGAGGTCAATCCCTGTAGCAAGCTATTGTTTAAAATCCATGCCTACTTTTTATTGTTTCTCAAATAAGAATATTTGTACAGCATCTAAGTCATGGAGTGCCCGTGAAGGCAAAAGCAGTAAAGCTGAGGGATCCAGTCAGGCCCAAAGCCCTGCTCTTCCTGTCTCTTGTGTTTCTGCACGCCCAGTGCCTGTAGTGTGCCTAGCTAGTCTCTTAGATAGTCAAGCACACATTTGCCTGCCTTTGCCCTTTACTTGACATCGTTCAATATTAACTTTAGTTGTCCATCTCACTGCCTCTTTGCCTCACTATTCTAGACTGAGCCTAGATTGTTCCTAGAAAACTGCAATATGCCTGCTCCACACGACTGGTGCTATATCCATGTAATACCTTGTAACTGCAGCATCTGCAACTGTTTACACATGTTACTCTGTCAAAGCAGCAAAAGATGGCTCTGATGAGGCAAGACATCCAGGTACAAACAGCTATCATCATTGACTTGCATCTTGCAAGTTTTACCGTCATAAGATTTTCAGGTACAGGACCAGTAGTGTGACTGTTTGCTTAGATATTTTCAGAAAGACTTGGTGAGTATAGGAAACAACTGTCCTGCATGGCAACTTCTGCATGCTAGGCATTGCTTTTCCTTTTTGAAATTTGTACAGGATGGAATTTTAAATTCTTACTTGAATTCTGCTGCCCATCTACATCTATCAAAATAAACCACCACTCTGCTAATAAAATTAAGCTCAGAGATCATAAAATACAAGCAAAGGAAAATTTTTTCCACATGATAGAAGAAGTAATTGGATGGAGTCCTCATTTTTTTAGATATATTTGGTTGTTATAGGTTGCCCCTACACAGCTGGGACTCGTGATCCTCCTGCTTTCAGCCTCCCCAGCGCTGGGACTTCAGGTCTGCACCACCATGCCTGGACACAGTGGCTAGCTCAGCCAAACCTAGGGGCGGGGCTGACTTGGCATGTGGTGCCAGGGATTGAACCATGGACTCTGCACTTGCCCAAGCTTGCCTAAGCAGGTGCTTTAGTCCACGGAGCTATCTCACTGGTCTAGGATGGTGTGGTATTCACATGGAAATTCTTTGTCTTGGTTGTTCCAACATTCCTTGAAGAAAGTTATGCATACTTTGCCGTTCCCCAAAAGAGCATTTGGGAGAATATGACTCATTTTACTTTTACTTCAGTGTTACAGACTAAATATTTATGTCCCCTCCAAATTCATGTGCTGACCTTCTAACCTCAATGTGACAGCATTTGAATATGGGGCTTTCAGGACGTAATTCAGACACAAAGCTGGAATTCTCTTCTGAGATGACTGCTTTATGGTCAGAGTTAGAAACGAGGTCTCTCTCTGATGTTAAGAAGAGAGAAAGAAAAAAGCTGTCTGCAAACTTGAAAGTGGGCCCTCACCAGGTGCCGCATCTTCCAGCACCTTAGCTTGAGATTCTCCATCCTCCAAAAGTGAAGGGACTAAATATTTGTCTTGCAAACCACACAGTATGTTGCCTATTTCACAGCTGCCCAAACATGCTGATGCATTCCATATGCCAAATTCAGCTTTTACGAAAGAGGAATATTGTCTTTAATAACATATTTTAGAAGACATGGAGAGATGTGACTGCACAGTTTCAGGAGATAACCAACACAATCCATCCTTTGTGAGGAGGGGATCTATGCTGAATAGTTAGATGAAATAAAAAGCACAGATTACTCGTAGCTATTGAGGCAGAGGCAGCCTGTCTGCATCATTGCATTAACTGAATAGAGTGACATTATTGATAAACAATAGTAATTGATTATTAAGACATATTTCAGGCAGTAGGATAAAATAAAGAAGAACACCCAAATGACGAATCTTTTTTAAAAATAATGAAGATGCCTGGAGAAAAATTAATTTATGAAATTAAAATCAATAATTAAAGAACTAATTGAGACTTCATTTAGAGTGAGAAAAGATAAATCAAACTCTTCTACTTACATGATTTTCTTTTGTATACTGTGGAAAGAATATGCTTTAAAATATAAATAAAGAAGAACTCTATTCAAGCAAAAACTAATCAGAAAAGTCCCTCTTCAAGATATGCTGTATTGCAAAATTAATTAACTAAGGTATTACAAGATTACACCTATTTCTACCATGTTTTGTCCATTATCAAAATGAGGTTGTTGATTTCCTTGAAGTGTTCCACCCAGTGTTTTTATCAAGTATATAAACTCCATATATAATTTTCATACTACAATTCAATTACTATATTTTGACATTATTCTGACTAAGGTTTGTAGAAAAATATTCACTCTAGGTTAATGGCTCAAGCTAAATTCTAACTTGCAAATAATTAATAATGAGATGAAATCAATTAGTTCACTGTCTGTATAATTTTAATTGATTTGTAAGCTATGTGGGTAACTGAAAGCAGCTGTTTATCAGCACTATTTGTAAAGCATCTCTTTTGCCCTGTGACCGCACTGTGCTGCCACAGGGTACCACTGAGAATGAGTACACTGCTACATCATCCACATATAAGGTGCTTAGAAGTTATCATTTTGATCTGTGTAATAAGAAAAAAAGCTGAAAACACACAAAATTGATAAGTTGTCTGTGACCTGTCAGTGAGTTGAAATTGTAGAGAAAATGTTGCAATAAAGCCTAAAACAGTAGACAAACAAAACAATAGGTGGGGCCAGTGAGCCTGAACTCCATGCAGAGGGAAGATAGTAATCTAGCAGGAATAGCTAACGGGTAACTGAATAGTTCTGGGGGCTTCACAGTGAAAAGCTCCTCAGTCCTACAGACATAGAGGGGTTCCATATTCCCACTGGTTTTACATCTGCAGGTTGCACCAGAGTAGCGTGGAGCAAAGTGACTATTTTGACTATCCAGAATGCTCTTGTGTTAGGGTTGTCCAGAGGTACAGAGCCAAGAGATGGTGCATATACACACAAGTGCACACACAGACACCGATCCATGCACTCATTTTCCACGCACATACTTAGCCATATAACCGTTTATGAATTTTAAATTTATTATAAAGGATTATGTCATGTGTTGTGGAGTTTTTGGAGCTATTAATTTGTAGGGGCACAGACAAACCTGAGACCCAGGAAAGATGATGTACAGCTCCAGGTAAAAGCCAGTGGATAGGGACCCAGAGAGCCAATGGTGCTGGTACGAATGAAGGCAGTAGGTTGCAGAATTCACTCCTGTCCAGATGCTCATTATCATCTGTCATAGAAACAGCCCCCCAAGCAATAAAACTCATTAGTAACAAATATACCTAATGCCCAGATGTTGATTTCTTATACCATATTGCAATAAAGGGAAGCAGTGATCCTTAGAGACATGGCTGAGCTCAAGGAATGGGGCAGTACCTTTATAATAAAGGTCTGGAACAGCTTGCAGTAATAAAAAATAAGGAAATTCTAAAAAAGAGCAAAATAAAGGAAAGGAAAATAAAGCCCCATAATGACTTCGTTATGACCAAGGGCTATAGGAGAAAAGGGAAAGAACTTGCAATAGCCCATGTTGGAAAAATTTAGGCAACAAAATCAATGAAGTATTGGGTTACACGTCAAAATTTAAAATAAATATCCATGAGTGCAATGAAAATATACATAAGTGAATAAATAAACACACCATTAACTTGGGAGAAGAGACAAATTTCCATTTATGAAAAATTTCACGTAATGTATTCAGCCATCGTCTTTAAGGAGATGTGACTTAACTCCCACTCAACATTGCACTGCGCCGTTATTTACCTTCAGAGCAATGCAGGGTAGCAAGGGTAGCAAGGTAACTTTACAACCGAAAACGCTGATGAACGCTGCTGCGCAGGCATGTTGTACAGTGAACCGTGAGCACAGCTTCGCAATTGTACGATGGGAAGACTGCACAGGAGCAACATGCTTTGCTCTGGAAGGAGACAACAGCACATGATAGGAGGGAGAACAGAGTAGCTCTGTAATACATTCCTTTTATGAGTGGTCAAATAGCTTGAAGTTTTAAAACATTGTGTAATAAAACACACTGGGGAACCTCTGAAACATTATCACTCCTTGAGTTTTAAGTTGAAGTCAAGTTTCTTATCATTTCTAAAGATTCACGGTTGTTAGGCCTCATATTTTTGTTTTTGTTTCGTTTTGTTTTGTTTCAAAAATTAACAAATTAATTTGTAATTCTGAAGATTAAAATGGAAAGGCATGGGCATATGTCCTGGTCACTTTTTTGTCACTGAGAAATAATATGTGACACCTGCAACTAAGGGGAGGAGAAGTTTATTGTAGCTCATGCTTCTGTCCATTGTTGACTAGTGCCAAGGCAGGATGGCCTGGCAAAGGGACATGACACGGGGGAGGAAGAGCTGATCGCCTCGTGACATGGGAAGCAGAGAACAAAGGCAAGAGCCAGGGGTAGATATGCCCTTATGAACTAAACCCCTGCTAACCCATTTCTTAAGACCAGACCCCAACTCGTAATAGCACAGTTAGCTATGAGTCATCAGTCTATGAGTCCAGCAATGAGTAGTGTCAGCATCATTCAATCAGCTCCCGAAAGGGCTGCCTGTGAGTGCCTGAGGCTTTGGTGGGATATTTAGTTCTGGCATAACACTGTGACCTAATTGTAAGACAAATGTAGTATTTGTAACTACCAGGAAAACAGTCAGCGAAAAATAAAGATCACAAAGACCAATTTACTGATCACAATTTGTTTTCTTCTTGAACTAATTTTACAATTCCAATGTCAGAAAGGACCAAACAATGTAGAATAAAATTGTGTCCCACTGTAAAAGTCTTGCCAGTGACTGAAAATGAATATCTGAAATGAGGAATCCTTGCAAGAGTTTTCCTAACATGCATCCAACAACCTTAGTGCATTTTCTAAATACCTTTTGATTTTTAAATACTATCACTACATATCAAAACACGTTCTTTCTTCTCTGACTTAAAAACTTTTAGTTTTACATAAAATAACTGTGAATAATAAATTAAGAATGATTGAAGTGTCTGATCCAACCATATACAAAATTCTGTCAGAATTACTCTAGATGCTATTTTAAATGCAATGATATATGAATTAATTTGTTTTTTGTTTTTTAATTTTGTTTTAAACACAGAAAATATAATAATGTATTTATATATACATATATATATATATATATATATATATATATATATATTTGAATCCCTAGAAGAAAAGGCCTCTATATACTCCCTGATCTTCATGTACAGCATACTTTGGCTTTTGCTTATATCATAGTTGAAGGACTGTGAGTATTCTGTCTTTGTCTGATATGGTACTGTATACCAGATACCATGTGACCCTTCATGAGGGCACCTGTACAACCAGTATGGTATACGTATATGAGAAACCCCATTTAGTGTTCTATGACGAAAATACAGAAAATGCCCATATATATTCCATTTCTAGAAAAAGGTAGGATTAAACTGACTTTTGGTTTCTGAGAAGAAAAGAAAAATATGGATGAAATGGAGGCACACTGACCTGGAGAATTTAGCAAAACTCAGTTTACAGCCACCCTCTTCCTTCCCTAAAGTAGTCATTGTTTCACCACTTTGAGGTATTTTTTAACTATCAAATTTGTTTTTTAACTCTCATATTTTCATGAAGAAACAATTTCAGATTGTAAATTAATAGTACATGTTGGTAATAAGTAAAGTTACCTTCCTTTGTATGGAGGTGGTTCATGTCGGTAACACATTTTAATTCTATTTTCATTCTCTTTTCTTTCTCTTATTCTTCCTCTTACACCCATCCTTCTCTTGACCTTCTTCCCCTCAGAGAATGATCAGTATTCCTACTTTCTATTATCTGTTTGTAATTTATTCTTTATAATTTAGGTTTCTCATATAGGACAAATGATTTTTAATTTTTGTACCAGATTTATTCCACTGAACATTGGAGTCCATTTCTTTCTGAAGGGTCATGAAGAATACATTGGTGTTTGAATTTTATTAATTATAATTAGGAATATCTACTTGCCCATCAGGTATCTGGGAAGGGGATACACAACAGCATACCATGATAGTCAATATAGAACGTGAAAATGTCTACTCTTTCTCAATTGTTGTAGAAACACAATGGTGTTCAAATTGCTGAAATTTATTGTTTAGAAATCTAACACTGATGTTCTGTCCCCCTCCTGCTGAAGTTGGAGGTTCACCATGTAACGTACCTCTGGGTGAATGAACAAACATCCTTTGTTTTCTATATATGAGCCATGATATGTTTGGAAGGTCACAGATTTGTTTCAGGCTTATGAGATTTGGAGTACTTTCATAGGAGAAAATATCACATTTTACTTATTTATGGTTGCCTTCGAACCCAAGAAACGTTTCATTTGTATACATCTAGATAATCTGGGTATATACTTAAGGAGTTTCCAAAGGAAAGCAAGGGAAATGACCTTGAAAATAATATAAACTAGCTACAGTGCAAAATGTTGTAAATATTAGTTGAATACAATAAGATATTTGCTAGGGGCTGAGGAAACAGAAAATTGAAAACATTTAAATGAAATATCTCTTACTTTACATGCACTTGCAGATCCTGGAGACTGAAAGCTGCTAAAAGAAAACAGAAAACAATAATAGAAGCAACAAGACTCCTCATAAGTTTAATAGCTATCTACTGATTATCAGTGTGAACAAGATGTCTCCAAGATAATACAGAAATTCAGAGCAATCCTGCTTTATCGAAGCGCCTGACCTCTCCTCCATTAATGACCAGACTCCAAATAGCACATGTGAGCCAGTGTTTACAATTGAGTTGTGTAGAATTTTATTTTCATTTCATGGAATGAAGTTTTCCTTTTAGCTCAAGATATTTATATTGTATTTTCTCATCATCATATTTTGGGTCAGAAATATGTCATAATTTAAGAAAAATGAAGCAAAGCAAGCAAGCAAGCAAACATAAACCTCATGAAGGAATTTGTGGCAAAAAGATTCAGTATTTTAGGATCAATCTGCACCCCAGAAATGCTTGCTACTACTTGTACTGTCATTGTGTTTTGAAACCTAGATTACACAATCCTAAAACAGAAAACAAAAAGTCATTCAAACTGATACAAAGCATAAGTCAGAGGGTTTTTTTGAAAAACAAATTCACAACATTAGTTTTAGCTATAAAGAAGTGTATTCTGATAACTAGGAAAAGCAGTTTGATAAGCAAGACTGGATAGTTGAATCTCCTGACACATTTTTCTGAAGACATGAAATTGAAGATAATATTTCATGGGCTCATGCATAATCCAATCAAAACATAAAGTGAATGCATAAATTAAAAGTAAATATTACAGTAAAAGACACACTGCCATTATGCTCCATCAGAATACTCTCCCGCAGCCTCACATGCCATTACCCTGTTGTTCTTGCCACTTTGTGAAGCAGTTCTGAAAGTCTTCTTTCGTGTGACCTTACCTGTACTGTCTTTGGTGCCTGGATGTCCTGAACCTATTCAAAACATTTATCTTTCATGGACATTTTGGCCTTGGAGAAAGCTAAAAGTCACACAGCACCACATCTAGAGAATAAGGCGAAGGTAGAACCGGCAAAATGTTTTTATTTGACGGTTTATTTGACAAAACCGATGGGCATAGAAAGTAGCCTGAGAAACGGGCAAATGATTTTATTTTCCATAAGAACAACACTCTCAGTCACATGGCCCTCCTGGCACCACAACTCCGTCACGTGGGGAGACATCAGACAACTGAAATATTGAGAGAGAGGGCTCAAAAGAAATTAACTTCACTGATACATTTCAGAAATTCTTGATCTCAGACTCCTAACCTCAAAAATTGTTGAGTTTATTTTTCTTTATAGCTGAGTAATACTCAGTTGTATAAAAACAACACATCTTTTCATCCATTCCTCGGGTGATGGGCATGAAAAAAATGCATGTATATAGACAATAAGATAGTTCTACTGTTACTTTCTCTTAGTTCAATGAGAAGAAAGATTTTTACTAATATTGTTTAGACAAGAGATCATGTCTGCATCTGGTGCTGTAAATAACTACTATAAAGACAACAATAGGCAATGTATTAATTCTTGTCACTGTCCTACTAACCTGTTTTGAAACTGTCTCATTGCCATTTCTTTCTCATTAAAATTAATAAAAAAAATTTAAAAAACTGTTCAGAATATAAGTTTACACTTTTTAAGCTACTCAGCTGATAGTATTTGTTTTGTCAGCTTTAACAGATATATAGAATGTCTGAGGCAGTCGTCCTATACAAAATTCAGAATATGCAATGAAAAGTTGATTTTTGGAGGTTAGAGAATGATGTTTTCCATTTTAGTAAAGGTATATCTCATGCAATAGTTGAGATATCACCTATCTATCTATTTATCTATTTATCTATCTATCTATCTATTTAGGACAGGGTATACAGGGTCTCACTACATAGATCAGAATCATAGTGATTCTCCTGTTTTCAGCCTCCCAAGTGCTGCGATTACAGGTGTGAGTTACAAAGCCCAGTCTCAATCCAGTCCTCAGTGTGCCCTGGGGGCGGGGCCAGCATGGCAGGGCCGAGATCAAATCCTGACTGCTGCGTTCTGCCTAAGCAGGTGCTTTAGTCTGCTGAGCTATCCAGCCAGCCCTTGAGATATCTTTACATAATTTTTAAAGTTAAAATTAATGTTTATCCAAAATTTAAATTTAATTGCGTTATTCTATATTATATTTCTTAAATCTAGCAAACCAAAGAGATTTGGTGAAACCTCATAGAGAAAGTAGAAGTTATTTTAATAGCATTTCAAAAGATTAAAAATTATTTTGATGAGGATGGAAGAACATCAAAGTTAGAGAAATCTATAACTACAGGTACAGTAGAAATTTTCATTGAATCCCCCAGTACGTAGCTACTGTAGCATTATCAGAGACTAGGGACGCTGGAATTATTCAGAAGTGATCATTTCATAAGATGTAGAATCGCCATCTTATGAATCCATGACTCCTAAACCTGAGAGCTTTAAGAAGAATTTGTTGATAACTCACTCACTAATTTGGGTCACCGAATTAATGTGTCAAGAAAGAGTTACTCAGATTGATTTAAATATATCTCACACGCATAAACCAAAATGGACAAAGTATTAGCTACCATATGGAAAATTATGTAGAATTTAAAGCAACATCTGGAAAAACTCTCCACCCAAGAGAAGGCTCTGAGGTAATGACTCCCAAGATCATAACTGCATTATGTAATATTAGAAACTCATCTTACAATACTTTTCAAAAATTGAATCTGTTTCACACACAGGGCACACACACTTATATCCAGTTATGTGTATGCATGCATACTTGCCACACCCATTTGGTAAGGGATGTCATGTTAAAAAATTTAAGACATTTTTACAAACTAAAGACTAGGGGTGGTAAAGGAACCCCTTAACTGTGACAGTTAGTTACATGGTATTAACACAGAATACCATTCAAGATAAATATTATGTGGTACAGAGTCTTTTAACTTATGGCTAACAAAACTTACTAAGTCTGGCAGACTATTTCACAGTTAACATATTAAATTCAAGAGGAGCAGTGAAGAGGAAGTTGAACACTGCCCATTTTTCTTGCAAGGTAGAAAATCTGGCTAATAGAAATAAATATGTAAATATCTTTGCCCACTTTTTAGAGACAGGTTCAGATAAAGAGAACTTCTTTGCTAAAGACACCATTCTTATGGAAGGGCAGAGTCACAATATGAAATCAGGGAGATGCTGGAGGCACTTGTTGTGGCTTATGTCTAGATGCCCCACAAGCCTCATATAGTTATGGCTAGGGCTTAACAGTGATGGTCGGATCTAGAGTGTACAATGCTGACATCAAGGATGGATGACAGGATTGATTCATGGTACAGTGCTAGGATTAAGGATGTGAGTGCTACTACCTGAAGTGGTCATGACTTTCATAAAATATGAGATACAACAATATGTGATATAGCACTGTTGAATTCCTACCATGTTATTTAGTGAAATTCTTTATCAGTTCCATTTTTTAGTGTTTTTTACTCTTAAAAAATAAAAACACATAATGAAAAAAAAAGAAGGCAGCTATTTTAGGCACTTGCTTGTCACTTGCTGCTTCCCTGCTTTCCTGCCTTCTGCTTCTCCTGAACTATTTCTGCCACCCTGTCTTGGAGCCAGATGTTTATAGACTAAAACCTCTACAAACCATGAGCTAAATAAATCTATACCTCTACAGCATCAAAGGTCCAATATTTTGCCTCAGCAATGAAAGAAAAGTAGCAGAGACACAAATTAAGCAAAGAATAATTATAAAATGGAGTCCACACAGGCAGACAAATAGAGGCAGTGCATATTAGTTTGGCATTACCATGTAGAAGTGCATTCTGGAGAACCAGATATAGCTTGTAGGTGGCCATGCAGGCCTGCGAAATTGCTTTATAGGTGGCAATGTTTGGTGTTATGTGGGACTATGGAAGAAATTTGTTTTGGTTTGCTCAGTGCTTGGTCTTTCTGTATCTAACGATACACCATCTTATCTACTGATGAGCCTTTGGAAAAGGCTTTTTCTCCCAAATGACTCTGCTAGGAATTACAACTACAATGTGGTGCTCGCTTGGCCATGAGTACAAGAGGAGGAGGCAGGTCAGCCCATGGGAACAGCTCACCTCTGTGAATTGCACATTGCATGGAATATGTCAAAATATGTAGATTGGGTCAATCAGACTTCTCTTGAGAAGGTTTTAGTTTCTAAGAAAGAGGATGTGTTTTCCCTTGAACAGCATACTATCTCACTGTGGCTCAATGCTGTCCTTTTCCCTGAATAGAGCCCTGAATAATTGAGGCCAACATATATTTGGAATATAAGAACATGGACACAATGATGAGTAACATTATTCTCTCTCTCTCTCTCTCTCTCTCTCTCTCTCTCTCTCTCTCTCTCCCCCTCTCTCTCTCTCT
>NDGM011152373.1:0-20332 GCA_002564305.1 Octomys mimax | reverse complement strand
TGTCTCAGTGGTGAGAAAGCTAATAATAGCTGCCACCCAGAACAGAGATGAAGCACTTGGTGGCAGCCTTAAATTCAGTGCATGTTTTACTGTTCTAATGACCATGTCAGGAGTCCCTGTGGTGGAGATGCTGTCAAGGCATGGGTGGATAAATGTCCCAGAGACTCTACCCCTTGGCCTGTGGTGGCACTTCTCAGTCTGGCATCAGTGGGCAGAGGTCAAGATGAAGTGAGACAGTGAGACCTGAGACTGTTCCTGGTGAACCCGGGTGACCGGCCTCACTCTGGTGCTGTCAAGCTGGCTACAGCTCATTTCTGGAGGAGGGCTCCTTGGAGTCACCGGGTTCCCCTTTCCCTGCCAGGTCTGCAGCCACCTGGATGCTCTTGGCTGTCCTAAGCCCAGACTTGATGGCTGTGTCGATCCAGCCATGGGGCAGGGCTGTGTGCTCGCCTGCAAAGTGGACCCGGCCTTCCGGCCGGCTGAGCTCCTTGGCATAGTCCACATATTGGTAGGGGGTGAAGAAGGTAAAGCCACCCATGGAGTAGGGGTCAAGGGCCCAATTTTTGACAAAGGAATAGGGGCACAGGGCCTGGAGCTCCTCTTTGGGGCGGTCATGGACGGCAGACAGGTCCTCCAAGACGATACTCACCACCTGCGCATGGTCCATGGCAGAGAAGAACCTGGCATCGTCATCCAACGTGTAGGAGGCCAGGATGACGCCCACGCCATTGGGGAAGATGTGGTTGGGGTAGTAGACAAAGCGAGAGGGCCGGTCGGTGATGGACTTGCCGCTGTAGATGCCGTCGCGCTCCCAGAAGCGCTGTGTGCAGGCCAGGATCACTTTGGTGGCGCTGTTGTAGTGGACCAAGCGCAGCGCATCCTCCTTACTGTGGGACAGGGGTGGCTGGAAACGGAGGAGCCGGGCAGCCTTGGCAGTGGTGGCCACCACCACAAAGTCAGCAGTCAGGTGTGCCCTGGGCTGCAGAGGGTCGGGCGTCCGGTAGGTGATGTGGACGCCGTCTCTGAACGTCTGTACCTCCTCCGCTGGTGAGTGAAGCCGCACTGTGCCTGGCCTGAGGGCATTGTGCAGGGCCTGGGGCAGCTGGTCGAAGCCCCCAACGATCTCCTGGAACCTGAGAGTGAAGAGGAAGTGGAGGAAAGGGGATGGTGGGGGAGGTGCGGAAGCCCCCACTTGGACCACATGTCAGGGAGGCCATCGGAAGGCAAAGGGACTGGTGCCTGGGTGGCGGCTCGGCTGCTGGAGCAGAGAGAGGCCCTCCCTGCTTTGTGCTGACCCAGCATGAAAATGCAACAGAGCTTGCTGGCCATCCTGTGCCCAGTTTGGGCTGGCAGAGACTCTGGGGGGTGCTCGGGCCCCTCTGCCCTGACTCTGAGGGCCCAGTGCAGGTCCCCCAAGAGCAGCCTTATTCCCTCCCTGTGGAAGTGCTTAGCTTAATCTCAACGGACTAACCCCAAAGCCCAAGGCCGAGGGGCTGGCGGGAGGCCTGCAGCCTCAGGGATGCCGGCCAGCGCAGGCACCCTCTCCCTGAGATGGGCTGAAGCCTGCATCACCGCAGTCACTCAGGTCATCTCACTAGCTCCAGGTCCTCGAGCAGCCAGAGCCTGAGGTAGGTGGGTTCAGGGTTTAGCACGCTGGAGCATTTTCTTGAGCTAAAAGCCCTATAGTCTGTGTCACAGGAGAATGACTCAGTGGTTCTGATTGTCTTCTTGCCAGGGGTTCTCAGATTGGGGTTCTGAAAGGTACCACTGGGACACAGCAGAGGCGGGTGTTTTCAGGCCCTGGCTCTGCGGGTGGTGACACATGAACATGGAAGGAACACCCTCTGCCCAGGCTCATTGGAATTTGGAAAGCCCTGCCCACCTGTCCCAGTGCCCTGGCTACTACTTCTTTAGGCATGTCCACCTGGTTTATTTCTTCCTTCTTTGAGGTAGAATAGAAGAAATAAATGTAGGTGCAAAGGAGACAGGGAAATGGGAATTTTGGTTGGCTTTTTGAGACAGGGTCTCACTAGGTGGCCCAGGTTGGCCTGAACTCACAGCAGTCCTCCTGCCTCAACCTCCAAGAGCTAGGGATGAAAGGTGCATGCCGCCTGGCACGGTGGAAACTGGAATTTTAAAACTGTGAGTTTAAAAAGAACTGCAATTTGGGGCACAAAAGTCAGGACACAAAGTTACTCAAGCCCCTTCCCTTCCAAAGAACTTGGAAAAAGATTTCCAAAGGGCCTCGAAGACACAGCGAGGCTATGAAGGGGGCTCTACGCCTAAGCTTTCATGGTGAGCAGTGCTGCTGGCCTCGGTCTCCACCCTCGAGGAAGCAGTGGTACCAGTGAGCAGCTGGACACCCAGGCACGTGGTCTGCACAGAGACCTAGCCCCAGACGGGGGCCGGAGAGGCGGCAGGACGCACACCCCGCGTCGCCCATTTGGAAGTCACCGTAAGCCTCATCAACATACCCAGCTCTAGACCTTAGGACTCCTTAGAGAGCCCACTGTCTGGTGATTTGTGTCCTTTTCAGTTTGTGCCCAGTACATCCCCTTCTGTTTCTTACGAAGCCACCTCCTAGGGGACCTTCCATCCTCCCCAGGGACCAGCCAGCCTGTGCCCCACCTCCGCCACCCCATTGCCCACCGGGGCTCGTGGAAGAACAAGATGAAGCCGCGCAGCGTCTCCACAAAGGCCTCGTAGTAGCCAGAGTCAGCGTTCAGCAGATCCCCGATCATCTGCACGGCCCCGCGGCTCAGGTTCCCCACCTTGATCAGGTACTCCTGGGACGCGGGAGAGAAGGCGGCATCAAGTGGGGCAGCCGCCAGGGCCCCGCTGCCCACCTGTGGCCCAGGAAGGGATCCGGGCCCCCTGGGGCTCAGTGCTCAGTTCCGGGCGGAGACATCCATTGGTTAGGGGGTCGGGCGAGGAGGAGGGCGGGGAGGCCGAGGCCAGATGAGAAGGGTGGGGCCGGGTCCTGCGCAGGCTGACTGCCCGCGAGGAGTGAGGTCACCACGTGCTGGAGACGTGGACCTAAACAGGGTGTTTGGAAAGACGGGGCTCTGAGGCCGGGCTCCACGCAGCTGTGGGGACGGCTCGGCTGCTCGGGCAGCCCGGGGAGGAGCCCGAGTGCCAGTGCTCCTGCTCCCCACTCTGGGCCTTTCTCTCCCCGTTGCCCATGTCCTGGTTCCTCTCTCCATGAGGGACAGGGAGGTGCTGTGGCACCCGTCAGCAGCAACTGTGCCCTGTGCTTGGCCCCCTGGTGCCACAGCAGTGGTCTGAAGGCGCTTCAGGGGCAGCTGGCGCTGCCATCGTGTCGCCTCTGCACATTGACTCAACAGCATTGCACCTGCAGGGCACGACCATCCCAGGCAGAGCCGCATCAAGGGGAGCTAGGAAGCTGGCATGGAGGGGAAACACCATGGAACGGCACTCTGGAGGCTAAGGCAGGAGGGCCCTGAGTTTGAGCCCAGCCAGGGCAACTTCACAAAAAAGTAAGACTCTGCCTCAAAATCAAAGGTGAAAAAGGGTGGGGGAAGTAGCTGGTGCAAAGCCCTGGTCCCCAGCAATCTCCAACAGTGCCTAAAAGAAAAGTACTCCGGGGCAGGCTGAGTCTGTAGACTTCCATGGCAGGACATAGAGGTGTGTGGTGGTGGGGACTTGGGGACCCACAGCACCAGGGCGCTCCGGGTCGTCTCAGTCCCCAGCCCCCATAGCACCTTCCCCTGCTTGGTCTGCTCCTGAGCGTACAATGGCTGGCCTCACACAGCTGAAGCAACAGCCCGGAGGGGAAGCCATGGCCCTGTTGGCCCATTTGCTTAAGGACTGCCTGCTTCCGCTTTTCACACCCCCTCCCGACCCTGCTCTCACCTCAGGACCTCAGAAGAGCCAACCGCACTCTCCACCGCCCGCATGGCACCCTTCAGGGCCGGCAGCTGCCCCGCAGGGCTCAGCGAACCCTCCTCTGCGGGGCTGTGTGCCTGTTGGTGGTGCTGGGATCCAACCCAGGCCTTGCCCCAGTCGGGCCCATGCGGGCCGCTGCGCTTCCTGCAGCACAGCCTCCCCACTTTCTGGCGCCCCCAGGCCTGTGTGAGCGTGTCCCACCAGCACTCCCTGTCCCACAGGGCTCAGCTGTCACCAGCTGCCTCCCTGGGGTCAGTGGTGCTTTTGCACAGCTATGAGTCACAGAAGGGCACACACTCTGTCCCTGCACATACTGGGTTAGACCTGCCCTAGTGTGAGGGTCAGAGCTCTCATGTGGCTGAGGAGGCAGAGTACAAGAGGTCCCTCAGAGGCCCTTCAGTGTCTGTGGTGCTGCCTGGGTGGTCACCAGGAGCTGTGATGGGGTGGGGCTGACCTTGGTGGAGAAGGAGTCGTATTTTTCCAGCACCCGGCTGCAGCTGCTGCTCTTCAGCTCTTCGGAGACCTGAGGGAGAAGCGGGAGGGAAGGGGAGGAGTAGGGAGGACCCCTGTGAGGCCAGGCGGTATTGCCTGCTGGCCCTGGGGCCCTGGGTCCGCTGCTCTCAGGGCTCCACTGTGGTGAGCCCAGGCCTGCAGTGCCCACAGGACTGGCCAGCTCAGAGGGTGGAGACGCCACGTCCCCTCTCGGGTTACTACCAGGTCCCAACAGTCTCAGAAGTCTCAGAAAGGAATGTCCACGCTTTGTCCTGTGTTGTGGACCCTCTCTGGTTTTGCACCAAGAATCTTTAGGTTTAACGAGTACTTTATACCTCATTTGTAATGAACCACAAATATAGAGTGTGGGGGAACAGTATAACAATCACAAAATGCAGCATCTTTTAACTAATTAGGTGTCTGAAAAATACAATATTTAGGTAAAAGTAATAAAATTATGAGACAATCAGCTAAGTTGATTAAATGCTGGTCTGTGAATTACTACAAAGGATGGGTTAGGGAAGGGGGTGCGGAATGAATCGGGTGATATAAATCACATTGCTAGTTTTTCTTAAGTGCCATCATAATGCTGCCTACTGATACAACTTGTTCTTGTTTTATAAATATAGTCCTTCCAAACCAAGTGCCCTGGTTGCTGTCATTTGCATTTCTGTGTTGGATGGGGACATTTTCATGGCCCTGAGACTGTCTTGAAAAGTGGGTGACTGGGCCAGCCAGAAAGTGGGCAGGGTTCGAGGCCGGGGCCCACAACTCACTCTGTAGGGTGACCTGCAGGCCCCCTGTCCCAGTGATCACCTGAGGTCCCACTGGGCTATGGGCAGTGTTCATGCTGGCCGGCCTTGGCTCGGCTTGGCTCCTGGACCATGCACCTCCCATCAGGACAACTTGGATCCGTGCTCCGGCTGTGACCTGGCACGTTCCTTACCATCTCTTGCCTCACCCTTCATCTTTCCTGGCAGCTGGGAGAGGACTCGGGCAGTGGGGCTACTCTGAAGCAGGGCAAGGCAGTGGCAGGAGTCCTGCCTGGTCACCCAGTGTGCTCAGGTGTCCCTCTGCCTTAAGCCTGGGCCTGTTGTGGTAATTTCAGGGCCTGAGGCTTGGACTTGGCTGCCCAGGTATGGATATCTGGGGTCTCAGAATGCATGGCGGCACAGGGTCAGGAGGGACAAGCCCAGGCTGGCAGTTGCCCCTGCCCTGGGTCCCTAGGAGGCTCTCCAAGATAGCTGTGGGCAGCAGAGCGCCCTCGGGGCATGTGCGCACCACAGCTGCTCCCACCTCAGCTCACCTTCCTCAGGGACTCGTTGAAGAGTTCTTCTGCTGTCTTTCCAGCCTCGTGGGCTCTGACCTTGTAGCCCAGCAGGTCGGGGTTGGCCTGCACAGCCCCCAAGCGCTGCCGCACCCTATTCACCAGCACCCACGTCTGGTTATCGGAGGGGCAGAAGTCCCTGAGGGGAAGTCCGAACTTCTGGATGAACTCTCCAGACAGCCTGTGTGGGGAGAGCGGGTGGTTGGGCTGGGACAAGAAGCCACTGCCTCCCCTGCTCCTGGAGTTGGGGCCACACCTCGCCTGCACAAGGGAGTGAGGGTCCCAGCTGCTGTGCTGGGCTGACTGCCGCATGGCCAGGAGGGTCCTGACCTCATGGTGATACCATGTTTCCTGGCCAAGGCCTCTGTCACTTCATTGGAGACCTGAAGACTTCAGACCTCTAGGTGTGAGCACTCAAGGTCCTGGACGTCCCCTGAAGGGAGCCCAGCAATGTCCCTTGGACTCACCCCTTCCAGGGGCCCAGCTGACTCCAGCGCTCCCTGCGATCATGCTCTCTCACTTCCCATCAGCAGCAGACCCTCCTCCCCAGAGCTCTGGTTTCCTCTGGCACAGTGTCCCGAGTGCGCTGGGCAGGTGTGTCCAGCCCAGTACGCAAATGAAAGCATCCAGACTGGGAAGTTTCTGGGGAGCCCTGGAGCTGGGGAATGAGTTGGGATGCACCCTAACCCCTTGGCCCCCAGGAGAGGATGCCATCCCTTGTTGTCCTCTTGACCTCTGTGCTGAGAGCCCCAACCCCGGGCTCCTCACCGATCCCCACTTCGCACCTCCCTACCTGTGGTTCACAGGGATCCTCATGGCGCCCAGCTCTATGTACCAGTCTGCTCCAGGAACTCGGTGGGTCTCTATTCTGCCACCCACATGCCCTTTGGCCTCTAGTACAGTCACCTGGAAAGAGACTCCTGACTAGAGGTGGCTATCACACCCTTTGACCTCCCAGGCAGGGGCTAGCTGTTCCCCCTTTGTGCCCTTCTGCGGTGTTTCTCAGCTGTAGCATCAGCCACCTGCTCTCCCACCCCTTCAGCCCTGGTTAAGAGCTCAGCCTGGCTTCCATCCCCATGTCCTAGGGCTGTCCACTGCCAGTCCCCACCTCCCTCTCAAACCTGAGATCCCACAGGACTCCCAGACCACGCGTACCTGGTGGCCAGCATCCTGTAGTATCTTGGCCGTCGTGAGCCCAGCCATGCCTGCTCCAATGACCACCACCTTTTGGGCATTTGCTGTGCGCCCCAGGCCCTTGCGAGCCAGCTGCAGCAGTTCTCCATACTGGGGATCCTCAAAACACTTGACCAGCTGGGGGTCGAAGGCCTGGGTCCATGGGTCCAGCACACTCAGGAGGGCGAGAGCCAGCCACCCTGGGGACATGGCTGTGGAGACAGCAGTCAGGCAAGTTGCTGGGGACAGAGACAGCTTGCCTGAACACTTGATCTGAGCAGGATTTATCACTGACCTGTGATGCAACACCTGGCACTCCCGTTTCCTTCCTCCTCTATCTCGCTGTGCATTAGTCATGGGGTTCCCTGGCCAGCCTCCATGGGCTCTATGGCCAGTGATGCTCCAAGGGACCAGTGCCCCCAGGCAGGGCGAACGTGTCCCAGGGACCTGCCCTCCCCCCAGCCAGCTGGGCTACTACACAAGAGGCTGAGCACAGCAGAGGAAGGTGTGAGGGTTTACATCTAGCTGTCCCAAGCCTTGTGCCGTCAGGCCAGGCTTGTGCAAAGTGATGGGTTATGTGGGCTCCAAGGGCTGTGCTGTTAGGAGGGGCTCAGCTCGAGTGTCCCTGGACGTGAGGTCGGGATGGGCACCTCTGCCTCCCTGCTCCTCCTGACTCCCCTGGTTCCTGCCCACCATGCTGTGAGCTGCTCTCCTCCGCCAGGCCCCTCTGCCACGCTGCACTGTCTTGTAGCTGGCATATTATGAACTGACATTTGTGGAGCCAAAGTGAACCTGACCTCTTCAAGTTGTGGGTGTCTGGCATGTGGACAGTGACAAGGAAAGTGACTAATAGTGCAGGTGAGGCTCCTCTGCCGCGAGCTGGGTTTGTGGCAGTGAGGAAAGCCTGACTGCAGTTGTAGCAGGACCAGGTGAGGGTGGAGAGCCCGGAGACTTGCTTAACAAACTGACCTCTCTGAGCTGTGCCCAGCGTGCTGCGGATTTCTCATCACAGGGGCTACTGTGGGCCACCAGAGAGGCCCAGGCTTGGTGCTTTTGAGGAACTCACCACATTCTGAGCCTCAATTTCCACTCATGTCTCCTGAGGGCTTCGCTCCCCCTGGTCGGCCCTGGGGCAGGCATACCAGGCCTCCCTGCCCCAGCCTGTAAAATATGCGTGTTTTAGACTGTTCTGGTTTTGTTGTTTTCCTTTAAAACTACTGTCTGCATTTGGGGCACAAATACAACCTCTTCCCAACACTTGTAAGTCGAGGCCTTAATCACAGGAGCCCTCCTGAGAGCGGGCGGCCTTTGTAAAGGTGATTGGGAACAAAACTCTCCAGGTGGATCCCAGGCACTGCCTGTGAGGGAAGAAGCTCAGGGGAAACGCCGTGAGGGCTGGAAGAGGGCGGCGCGGGCTACAAGGCCAAGGGAGAGAACCTAACCCTCACCAGAAGCCGGAACTACCAGCCACATCTGACCTGGACCTCCAGCCTCTGGCCGTGATTGTTCTCTCTGTTGAAACCTCAAGTCTGTGGGGTGCTGTGATGTCAGTCTGAGGTGACTGGCAGTCCGTGCCGTTGCCTCATGTCCATGGTGGAGAAGCGGTGGGCTCTTGTTGGACCCTCTTGGATCAGACTCATTGCTACAGGTCTTTGAAAAATGTATGCATCCATTTTCCTACTAAGTTGTTGTTATTTGCTTTTTGACACAGGGTCTCACTGTATAGTTCAAGCTGGTCTTAAACTCATTATGTTAGGTCAGCCTCAACCTCAGATCCTCCTGCCTCAGCCTCCCAAGTGCCGGAAGTACAGGTGTGTGCCACCACACCTGGCTCATTTTCCTTGTAAGTTCACACAGTTCAGTTGCAGATGTACACAGCTTGCTCCAATTTCAAGATTCATCTTTAGTTGGGGTCACTTTCTTCTAGCCTAGGACAGGACCTGGGGCAGGCTCTCGAGGCCCTCCTCCTGATACTTGGACTTGTGGCTGCCCTGTTCCCAGCCCTACTGGGTGTGGTCTCCAGTTTGTGCAGTCTGGTGGCCTGGCCCCTTGGGCTTCTTCGTCCTTAGGGGAGGCTTGTCCCCACTGCCAGCCTGACGATTTTAACCCTGGTTTGTCTGGCTCATTTCCCGTCACTTGGTTGGATGTGATGAGCCTGGCGCCAGCCTCAGGTGGGCGGCCGCGGCCTTCCACGGCTCTCCTTTTCTTACCATCGCATTGCTCCGGTGTGCAGCAGAGGCCACCCCAGCCTCCCCAGGGGCGGGTATTCAGCAGCACGTCTGATCACCCGAAGGAGGGCTGCAGGTTATTGGCTACTCTGTCCCTGTACAAGGCAGCAGACCCAGGTCACCAACGAAGTACACCCTTCCGTCCTCCCTGGGAGGAGATGGCCTCCTGGGACTGCCCTACACGCACTGTTCCCTGACTCATTCTCGGGTCCGCTGCCTCCCTCTCCGGGAACCAGATGCTTTACATATTTCCTGGAGAGACATACAAGAAGTATCTGCCTCTGTGATGGGAGGTCCCTGCGGCCTGTCCTGGCCTGGGGTTACTGTGGGTTCTGAGGATGTCAGCTTATGGGCCAAAGAGCCCCTGAAGGGGCCATCCCCGCCTTGTGAGGCTGTTGCTGGCACCATAGGGCTCGAGTCAGGAAAGCAAGAGGCAGCAAAGGCCGGTGGGTGCTTGGGAGGTCATGTGGTCTCTGTCCTTTCCCAGCCTCAGGGGGCTCTGTGGTCTGGACAAGGGCCAGCTGGCAGGGGCAGGAGACACACAGCAGCCACAGTGACAGAGCGGCCAGCACCAAATAGTGCGGGGTCCTCTAGGTTCACAGGACAGGCCTCACCACATCTGCGTTCTGTCTTCAGCCAGAAATGAACCCCTGCTATCCAAGCCTGGCTCCCCGGAGCACACAGCCCAGCTGGGGAGTACAGAGTTGTAGGGACGGACAGATGGATAGGCTGGTGGGTGGAAAGATGCGTGGACAGATGAGCGTGCAGGCCTGCGGGAAGAGAGGTGTACTGACACAGGATTCGGGCCCGAGGTGTGATCCTACAGCCCACGTGGCTCCCCACGGTTCCAGGCGCGAGGGCCTCACCTGGGCCTGGCCTCTCCCACAGCCCTTCTGCCCACCTTCCCCTGCCTCCTGCTGCCCTCTGGGAACTCGTGTTTCCATCTGTCTGACTCCTTTCTGTGCGTGTGCATATGCACAGCAGCGTCCAGCCTTTCTGCACCTTTAAGATCCATCCAGCTCTTTTTTCTTTAAAGGATGGAAGTGGGACTTCCTCCTCCTTTTTTTTTTTTTTTTTTCTTTTTAAAACAGAATCTGACTCCCTTTGAAATCCTAAGTGTGGACCCTTTCCCTCCACCTTTTGTAGTCTTGCACTGATTGTTTCATTAGCATTGTTAATTGCACGTATTCATGACACCCAGTGTGAAGGAGCTCACAGGCTGTGCCGGTTGCTTGAAGGGCAACACTACACAGCTGGAAAGTGGTGGTTGAAGCTGCGGGCAGTTCCAGCCCTTAAAGACACTGTAAGCTGCGTGGCTGGGCCTCCAGGAAGCACGAGGCTCAAGCTGTTTCCCAAGAGGGGAGGGCACCCTGCGGGGCTCTTCCCCTTCCTGGCACTTGCCTACCTGGAAGAACCTGCAGTGGGCACAAAGCTCCGCAGGCCCTGGGAGGAGAGACTGAGGATCCATGAGTGCTAGGACACGGGACAGCCATCAGACAGCCCAGCCAGGACACGGGAAACACCATCCAGGAAGCCTGTGGTGGCCTGGGCGACACACAGGATTTACTACTTGCAAAACAAGGAAGCAGCAACAGCCCCTCCACCTGTCTTTTCCCCTCCTGAGCCGGTCACCCCTGCCTTGAGGTTTCCGCATCCTGGTGGGATGAGGTGACTGTGGAGCAGCCTGGTTGCTGCTGAGAAGGGGAACCTGCTGTCCCTGCCCTCCCCAAGCTGGGGCAACGCAGGCCACTGTGGACTGAGCGACGGAGGAACAGTGACTGAGGTGGAAAGCATGCAACCTAGACCTTCAGCTGCAAGAAATTCTCACTCGTGGGTGGACAGGGAAGAAGAGGAGCTCTAGGGAGCTCTCCAGGCAGAGGGGAAGCAGCACCCACTCATCCTACTGCTGGGAGCGCAGAGAAGGAGGGGCAGAGGCGCACGGCAGGCTCCAAGGCACAGGAGCCGCGGGACAGAGCGCGACAGTCAAAGAAGCACTGTACTAATTGCACATCAGCAGCATTATTAATTCACAGTGTTCATGGCACTCGGTGCGATGGAACTCACACACACAGGCTGTGCCGGTGGTTTGAACGGCATCACTACACGGCTCGAAAGTGGTGTTCAAAGCTGTGGGCAATTCCAGCCCTCAAAGACACTGCAGCAGCAAGGCTGGGCCTCAGGGAAGCACGAGCCTTGAGCTGTCTCCCCAGAACATAGGGCACATGCTCACATTTAAAGAATTTACTACAGTGGCAGACAGGATGACATTCACCTCCTCAGAATGTCACCCTCACTCTGGACACCTGTGTGCCCTCCTGCTCCACACCTCCTGCAGCAGCTGGAGTCCTGAGGGTCTTTAGCTGCGTGGTCCCAGCTGCCTCAAGGTCCAGAGCCAACTCAACGTTTCCCTGTCACGGTCATTTTGAGTTTGGGAAGGACTGGAAGACACGGAGCCAGATGGGGTGACGAGGTGTCCAGCTTCTAGGCGCTGCTTTTCTGTTGGTGGCGCTTGGCAGGAGCAGCCACACCTTTGATCACACGTCCTAAAGACCTCAAGAAGAGGACTCAGGGCTGCTCTAGACAGTGGCCTGAAGGCCGGATAAGTGCGATTGAAGTGAGGGGGAGGATTCTGAGAGGGATTCATGGAATGTGTGTTTTGCCATAAGAACATTTTTAAAAAGCTTTCTCCCCTTTTTCCCATCATACCTCCCATCTGCATTGCTGGCTTGGGAAGCCAAGCGGGGGTGGGGGTGGCTTGGTCACCTGGCTCTGCCTGTCTCCTCACAAAATCTCAGCCTGCTCCTCAGTTACCCAGGGGAGCAGGGGCTCTGAGGTCCACCTGAGGGACAAGGGGACGACCAGAGCTTGGATTTTTCAAAGGAGGACCTGGGTCTTAAGAAGGTAGGGCCGAAGCGATGAAGCTAGCTTAAAAGGAAAATAGGAAAAATACTTTTTTTTTTAAAATATATGAGACAGGGTCTTGCAGGGACTTAAAAGTACAATAGCCTATATATTGTTGGAGGTTTTCGTTCACGAATCGCTCTTGGTCCTCAGCGGGCGGCAGCGCTGCTGCCCCGGGTGGCGGGCTCTTAACTCCACGCCCGCCCTGCACCCCTGCGCGGCCTTTCAGCAGGAGGCCTAGATCTCCACCGCGACGCCCAGGGCCCTCGAGCCGGCCCACCCTAACCTGCGACTGGAGTGAGCCGCGCCTAGCTGGCCGGGCCCTCCTGGGACTGCGCCCAGCCTGGGGCTCTTCAGGTCCACCGCAGGCTGCCCGCTGCGCTGCCTGGGCTGAGCGACCAATGCTCTGCTCTCGCCAGGGGTGGTCTTCGCCACCAGGTGGGCTCCCGGCTGGCCAGGGTCGCCGCAGGCCCTGCTCTCTCTGCCTCGCTGCTGGCGGTGGGCGTGTTACCGGCCGCGGCTCAGCTGGGTCCCTGCCCTCCTATGTGCCCTCCTTCCCTTCCCCGCCCCCTCCCCAGCAGGGGCCTCCGGGCTCTAGCTCCGGAAAGGACTGCCCCAGCGGACTGTTGCCAGGGAACTGCGCGTTAGGCAGTGGTGACACTCGGTCCGTCTGGTCGGTTCTGGTCGGTCCCGCGGCCACTCCTCCTTCTCCACCAATGCTGCGGCGACGCCCGGAGCCACCCACGCGCGAGGCCCGGCGCGGCACCGGGACTGTCAGACTCGGTCCCCTGACTTCCGCCCCTGCCGGCCTTCTCGAACCTTAGGGCAAGGAGGACAGAGCCACGGAAGGGGGTGGTGGTGGTGACAGATCTGAGGTCCCCATCTGCGCACGGGCCACGAGGCAGGTCATCAGGGAAGAGGGCCCGCTGTGCTCTCAGTTACTCCTCTAAAAGCGCAAGAAGATCTACACCATAACAATGTACTCAGGGCTAGTATTAAAATTATATTTTTCTAGGTTTTAAAAATAAAGGAAGATCCAGGTGTGGTGGTGCACGCCTGTCACCCAGCACTGGGGAGGCTGATGCAGAAGGATCGCCAGGAGTTCCAGGCCAGCTTGAGCTCCAGAGCCAGACCCTGTGTCACAGTCCCTCCCAACCCCCTTCTCCCCCTTCCCCCCCAAAAGCGAGGAAGGAATAAAGGGAGACTGCCACACAGAGTACAGAGGGTAAGTAAGTGCAGTGTGACAGATTGGGAGAAACCCTGGCTCCAGGCGCCCAGGAGGGAGAGGGCGCTGGTGCGTGGTGCTGGCTTCCTGGGCTCCCTCTTCTGCCCTCCTTCCCCTCTGCCCTGGCTGGGGAGGCCCCTGGCTCTCTCCTGTGGCTGACAGTGTCCCTTGTTCCCAGCCTTGTGCCTGAACCCAGTCTTCCTTTCTCTAGGAGGAGACCCAGTCAAGGGTGGGCGCATCTTACTGGCTTCTGCGGTGTGCAAGGCTGAGCTTCCCAGGTACACTGCCAGGGCCAGCAGAAAGGAGCCCAACTCTGGCTTGACCTCAGCCAGAGAGAAGTGCCCAGATGTGCCCGGGAGCCCAGGGTTGTGGGCCTGCAGGGTGTCCCCTCAGCAAGGCATGTGGGGCTGCTCAGTGTGGACAGGACCTGAGGTTGTCCAAGTGTGGCCCAGTCCTGCTGTCTCCAGTTACTGAGCATCAGGACAGGCGCCTGAGACTGCCGGAGGGGGATACTAGCCAAGACATGACCAGTGGCACAGGGTGGGGACCTGTGCTGGGCCTTATCCTAGGGCAGTGGTGGCGGAAGTGTCCCTGTCCCATGTGAGCTGAGCCTGCCCAGCCGCTGAGCGTCCGATAGCAGTGCACACAGGGGCAGCATTTGCACTTTGTGATCAGTGTGAGGGTATTTGGCTGCATGGTGCCAGCCTCTGAGCGGTTCGCCATTGCTGTGCTGGACGGTCCTGGAGTTGGGCTCAGGCAAGCAGCCCTCTGCATATCTGGGTGCACGCTGGTTATCCCAGGTCCTTCCTGAGGCTGTGTCTGTTTACAGTCGGGGACATAATGGGGGCTGAGGGTGGACAGGAGGACCCAGGAGCTGGAAGGCCAAGTGAGGGACCCCACCAAGAGCCCCACCAGGGAGCCCTGGGGCCAGTCAGACTTCCTTGCCCTGGGTGATCCTGCTGTGCCTCTGGGTGTGAGAGCCACCCAGCTCCCAGCCAGGCTGGGAGGTGTTGTCACTGCTGCCTTCCCTGGCTGAGACAGTGGATGAAGCCTGAGGGGATGGGCAGGCAGGGCTGCCCCTGTCCACAGAGCGCAGCTCCTTGGGGATGGGAACCATCATGGGCCAGGCAGGGTAGGGATGGGCAGGGGCAGCTGGCAGCCACCTGTAACGCACTCAGCCACGCCGCGCTGTGTGCAGCCCCTAGCATACTTGTGCACACACACCCTGGGGACTGCCTGGGCTGTGCATCTTTCACCCCAAGGAGACAAATGACAGGAAGCACCTCCTGGCATCACAAGAATGCTCACCATGAAACCAGCCAGCAGGACGGCATGGCCAGGGAAGGGTCCCTGTCTGGTGGGAGAGGTCAGGCTGAAGCAAGGACACTGACCCACTGTCCTGTGGGCTGGCCGGCCAGGTGGCGAGCAAGTGTCTATAGCATCCACCATACTCAGTCTGAGAGGAACACATACCTGAGATCTGGCCAGGGGCCTGGGGCACCCATGTCCACGAGGCCAGGACGTGAGTCAGTGGTCCATGTCCAAGAGGCTGGGCAGGTGTTAATGTCCCCACGGTGCTCCTCTGAGGGGAGCCCACACCACAGCCTGTGTGTCGGGCTCTTGGCCTCTTCTGGCTTCCTGTCTCCGCAGACAGAAAGGCCCTGCAGATAGGCCTGGGGCAGAGAAAGTCAGAGGGTTAGAGGAGATGGCTTTCCTGCCTGCTCTCCGTGGAGTTTCCTCCTCTTGACGCCATTGCTGGTGTGGCGCAAGAGCCTGTGCCACTCACAGGACCAGGCCATCTGGGCCTGGTGGGTGGGGGAAGTTTCTGCCTCCCACCACTTGTGACCCAGCTCCTGTGCGTGGACTGGAGCGACCCGGGTGGCTCTGGCATGGCGCCTATCTTCACCTTTAGACCTGTTCATTCTCCTCCTTGCAAGAGGACAGCTCCAGCAAGGGTAGCAGTCTCCAGCTTGAGGGGTGGCAGGGCCGCGGCTGGGGCCCCTCTGCCCTGTACCTGTGTCCCCTGCTCGCCTCTCCCATCTGTCACCTGCTGCATATCTGGGGCACAGTTGTCCTTGTGGATGCAGGTTGGCAGCTGTGACCTGAGCCCTAAGGTGTAGCCTTCTGTCCTTGTCTCTGAGCACGGCTTCTTAGAGATACAAGGCACTAGTGATGCTTATTGAAGGTAGCACAGCAGTTTTAATTCAGGGGACTACAATAGGTTTTAAATAAATGACAGGTAACGAGGTAGGGAGAGAGATCTTTCTTAAATGGAAAGCGGGTCAAGCAATGGAGGCAAGCATAGAAAAGGAATGAGGGCGTGTGACAGCCCTGTACTGGGTACGCGCCAGGAGAGCAAGCATTATGCACGGCAGACTCACAAAGAATAACTGCTATTGTGTTTTCCAATAACAATCACTGTTGTTATTGTTACTGTGACATTACCAGACACTTGCAGACGGTGGCTTTAGCAGGGAAGTGCATTACTGTATCTATCACCTCACCTACTTTTTTTTTTTTTGGTAATAACAGCAACCAAATTCTACTTCTTCAACAAAATCCCTGGTATATTCTTAAGCAGTCCTCGGGCTGTACCTGAGAACCCTGGCCTGTTTTTCCTCCCTGCTGCTTTGTATCTCTGACCCACATCTCACTTCCTCCTTGTGCCCCCGCACATGGTAGCCAGTTTCCTTTCCTTATCTCCATGGATTTGCGCTTTTACAAACGGAATGTCCTGCACAGAGCCGCGCATCACGTGCCTGTTTTCTCTCTGTTGCACAACGCCTCCGGGTCTGTCCGCTTGAGGCCAGTGGCAAGATCTTTACAAGGCTGAGTAATCCACCGCACAGGCACAGACCTATGTATGGAAGGATGACTATCATTGCATGCCTATTACATTTTCTTTATCTGTCTGTCCATACTGGACCTTCATGCTGTTTCCATATCTTTGCCACTGTGAATAATTCCCCCATAAACACAGGAATGCAGGTATCTTTAAGGTTCATCTCCTTTGGGTGTACATTGAGGAAAAGCATTGGTGGCTCAAGTGCTAGCTTCGGCCCCCTTAGGCACCCCCTGGTTGTTTTCCACAGGCTTTGTCAGGTCCACGCCCCACAGCAGTGTGCCGGGGTCCTCCTCCTCCGCCCCCGCCCCCACCGTCCATCTCGCCTGTGTGCGGCAGCCAGCCTCTCGGGCGGGCGAAGGCCTGCAGTTGCTTTGATTTACGTTTCCTTAGTGCTCAGCGCCAGTGACCAACATTTTCAGCACTTCCTGGCACTGTTGATGTCTTCTTTGAAGAAAAGTCTTTTCGATCCATTTGCCAACCTTAAATGGGTTATTTGTTTTGCTATCAAGTTGTATGAATTCTCTATAAATTTTGGATATTAATCCATTATCAGACATGAAGTCTGCAATTACTGTTTTCCAAAGGGTTGGTAGTCTTTTTCTCTTGTTTCCTTTGCTGCACAAAAGATTTGGGGTCTCATTTTATTTGCTCATTTATTTGTCTTTGTAGCCTGAGCTTTTGGTAAGAAACTAGTGCCCAGCCCAACACCCAGAAGCTTCTCCCAAAAGGTCCCCCCAGATGCTTTCTGGCTTTAGGTACCCTATCCGTTTTGGGTTGATCTTTGTGTATGATGTACAAAGGGCTTCAGTTTTTTTCTCTTTTAATGTACGTGGTACAGGGCCTCACTATGCAGCCCAGACTCACAGTGATCCACCTGTTTTCAGCCTCCCTAGCGCTGGAATTATAGGCGTGCATCACCACACCTGGTCACAGTGGCTGGCTCAGTGCACCCGGCGACAGCGTCGGTGCAGCATGTGGTGCCAGGGATCGAAACCCGCTCCCTGTGAAAAGGCTTCAGTTTTATTGGTCAGCATGGGAAATCCAGTTTTCCCAACCCACTATGCACAAAGACCACCCTTTCCCCTTTGCGCCTGACAAGGAGCCCCAGAACTAGCAGAGTCATAGGCGAGGACAAGGGTGGGCCCAGGGCCTGGAACGCAAGGGAAGGGGTACTTCCTAGATCTGCCAAGGAGATCTTTGCCAAAGTAGGAAGATAAAATAGAGCTGCAGATGAGACATTTGAGACATCAAGGGTGGAAGACTTGGGAAGCCTGACTTTGCAGGATTCCTGCTGAACTGGACTGAGTGGCTGAGGACAGAGCCCAGTGTCAGGGCCTTGTCAGGACAATGACTCCATGTAGCCCGACTCAGGGGCTCAAAGCAGAGCGCCTCTTTCTGTCCCTTCCAGGGAGAGAGACCAGCCCTTCCTTTGAACAGTGTGAGCCCCTGCTCAGCTGCGGGACCTGGAAGGCAGCTCTCTGAACCTTAGTCTGGAAGCCTCATGTGGGAAGGCAGGAAGAGCTATGGGCTGGTGGAGTGTCTGGGCTGCAGTTGGAGTCACTGTCGATGCGGGGAGGTGGTGAGGGCTAGAAACCCCGTGATGAAGGATTGCAGCACTCCGGCCTTCCTGTGGACTTCTGCTGGCTGCAAGAGGCACGTGAAGCGGCGCCTCACCCATGCCATGCATCCCTGATTCACGCGTGCTCTCAGTCACCCAGGACACCTCAGTGATTGGAGAACTGGGAAGACAGATGAGGACCAGGCCTGGGTGCATGTGCAGCGTTGGGGGTGGGGCGCCGTTAGGGCCGTGATGCTCAAAGGAAGGCTCCAGGGTCCAGGTGTGTGGTGCAAGCCCGTTGTGGGGGCATGTGTGACAGAGGCGTGTATGACAGTCATGTGTGTGAAGTTATGTGTGTGTGATAGCATCACATACATGGTATGGTGGGGTGACGTGGTGAGGTCACTTGTGTGTGCGGTTACACATGTGGTGAGGATCACATGTGAGGCCACATGTTGGGACCATATGTGGTGGGGTCACTTGTGTGAGGCCTCACGTGTGCTGGGGGTCACATGTGATGATAACATGTTGGAGTCACATGTGGGGTCACTTGCATGTGAGGTCTCACATGTGAGATCGTGTGCTGGTCACATGTGGTGGGATGGCATGTGAGGTCACATGTGGAGGGGTCACATGCATGAGGCCATGTGTTGGTGTCAAGTGGGGTGGAGGCATACGGCTGAGTTGTGCGGCAGATGGCATCCTGGTGTGTCCCTGGCCTCAGTGCTGGGGTGGCAGTGGGTGTCCTCCCTCTGAGTCACGGAAGCAGCCGTCCTCCTGCCTGTGGCTGCTTCTGTGGCGAGTGGCTTTCCTCCAGCCGCCGTGCGGCTCTCTGTGACCAGCCCTCTGTGTGGTGGTGGCTGCCCACAGCGCGCGCTGCCCTGGGCCGGGCGTGGTCATGTGGAAGGAAGTACAGGAGGTGGGGAAGTGCCGGAGCCCCGGATGAGGAGGCATTGACGTGGGAGGCACTGCGGGGCGCAGGCCAGCCGCGTGGACGATGGTGGCGGTGAGGGTGGCAGCGAGGGCGGGGACACCAGAGCCAGCCACCAGCCCTGCGCCTGAGCGTCCATGCGACTCAGAGCCAGCGAGACGTCCCGCCGGCTGGACTCCCTTGCATGCCTTTCCCTGTCGCGTCCACGCTCACTGCCGCAGTCCGCTGTGTGGGTGTTGGGGTGAGTGAGGGCAGCGGCCCGACGAAAAGGAAGCTTGGGAATAGCTACCGGGCCTTTCACGAACAGCGTTTTCATATTTTTTAAAGTACTAACACATCTGTGCATGCGACGACATGGTATGCCATCACCTTTCTGGGGTCCGGTACCTCCGTGTACCAAGCCTTCTGGCTAAAATCAGGTGAATCACGACCCCTGCGCACCGCGTGTGTGGCAGCTCTGCCCCTAACGGTGCTCTCTTGGAAGCAGCCTGCATGCGCATCAACAGAGGAATGGATAAGCAAAGTGCGTCTATGCACAGCGGAGCACTACTCTGCCATAACGATGGGCAAACTTGAGCCACGGGAGGAAAATGGGACCATCCTGGTAGGTGAAGTAAATCGGACTCGCGGCTTCAGTTTCGCGCGTCTCTCACAGGAGAAGCTCACCGTATAAATAAAGAACAAATAAAGATAATAGAAAATAGGGAAGTAGATTTTTGCAAACCAGCGGGCATCAGGAGCTGGAAGGAGTGAAGGCGTGTCCGTTGTGTGCCAGCGAGGCGGGCAGCCTCTGTGCTCGCCAGAAAGGGGGCGCGAGCCCCGCCCCGCAAGCAGCTTTGTCACCAACCCGAGAAGGACCTCTGGGAGCAGAACAGAACAGGGGCCTCTCTGGGGAGCGCTGCGCTGGGCACCCCGGCCGCTGGCTGGTGAGGTCCTAAGGGAAAGTCATTTTTCTGCACCTCCCTGCACCCCAGCGCCGAATGCTCCATCGTAGATACTCACGTGGGGCTCTAAGTCTGCCTCAAAGCCGAAGCTACACTCCTGGAACCAGCATCCTAAGGCTCACACCGTAAGGCTCAGTCCTTCTGGTGACCCCACTTTCCATGTCAACTGCAAGTCTGAGCCCCTTGGGGCTCCCCTCCCTAGCTAGGCGATGGGTGCGCCAAGCCCCTCCTAAGGGATACTATGCTAGAGTGAGTCAAGGGCTCAGAGAAACTCTTTCCCAACAGGCACCTGTTCCCTACGGAGATGCCAGGCATGCGGGGCGAGGGGAGCAGGGGGGAGCAGCAGGTCTGCGCCAGTCCTGGATCGGGGTGCGCCAGACTACGGGATTTTCAATGCTGACTCTGCAGCAGCCCACGGAGAGCAGACCCAACCGGGGCTGCCTGGGCCTTGGCCAGATGTCCAGCGTCCGGGGATTGAACTCAGGCCCTTGCACTTGCCAGGGAAGCCCTTATTCCACTGAGCCATCTCCCCGGCCCTAAATGCTCTACTTTTGAGTTACACCCGAACCCTGATATTTTCACAGGGTCTTGCTGTGGAGCCCAGGCTGACCTCAAACTCATGATCCTCCTGCTTCAGCCTTCTAACTCTGGGATTATAAGCATGCACCATGCTACTTAGCTGGTAGATACACTTTTTTTTTTTTTAAATTGACCAAAGATTTATTGATTTCTTTATTTATTGTATTTTAGGGAAGGGTCTACAGGGTGTTCAGGGTCTCACTACTAGATTGAACTTGTAGTG
>NDGM011152363.1:0-10804 GCA_002564305.1 Octomys mimax | reverse complement strand
AAAGAAAGAAAGAAAGAAAGAAAGAAAGAAAGAAAGAAAGAAAGAAAGAAAAAAAGTCACTTGAAAAAGGTTCCAGTTCTTCACTTTCTTTTCTCGAATTTCATGAAGGAAGACAGAGCGCAGCAAACATCCTTAATGCTTTCTTTTTCTCTCTACTTGTTCCCTCCTCCAACATTGTGACTCATTTTCTCAGGCCCAAGTCCCTGGAGGGCTGAGGGAGGAGGTGGGCAGTCTGCATTTGCCCCTAACCTTAATGGTTATCCGGGTTCCAATGGGTCCTTCCTTTCTGTACCCTGCTGCCTGGAAGAGTGGCCATTCTAAAGGGCAGAGATGGGACAACAAGGTGGCAAACACAGAGTTCCCTCTCCTTAGTGGGAGCATACCACCTCACCCCAACTGACTCCCACCTCACCCCAAGGATGACACTGGGCAAGAAGGAAGAGAAAGGGAAGAGAGGGCCCTCCTGCCCTGCCAGGACCACACTGTGTGTCCTGGAGTGGGTGCCTCAATGTCCCTATCCTCAAAACCAGGTGGATAGCCTGATTCAGGTCTAAAGGTTCTCAGAGTCTGCTGCGTCTCAAGAGAGCTCCTGCCTTGCTGGGTCTCTTCATCTTTTCCATCTTTCTGATGGATCCCCAGCCAGGGACTCCTTGTCTGGGAGAGTGGTAGGGCTTGACCCTGGACACCAAGAATTTAGAACAAGGCAGCACCGAGACATGAGAAGGATGTCTGGTGCCTCCACTGTGCCCATCCAGGTGCCTAGGGCCTAATTACACAAGTGAAAGTGTTCTCTGACACCTTCTGGGCAATTCCTTGTTTTCTAGCTTGTAAAAGAGGAGACAAGGGAAAGATGGTCCTTCTGGCAAGCTTCTCAGCCCATGTGCAGCTTTAGGACAGGTTGGGAAGGGTGAGGGTGAGAGTCTGGAGCCAGCATGGTGTACCACTGTAGATCCAAACCCTGGCACTCCACTTGCTGTGTGACTTAGGGCAAGTGTTTTAACTCCACTGGGCCTCAGCCTGCTTCTGTTCCAGGAAGCTGTGCCTGTCTCTTAGAATTCTTGAGAAACACAACAAGAAGAGTGTGCGGTGCAGCACAGGCATAGGGAGCCTCCTTCTGTGATGGAGGACCTTCAGCAGGGCCAGCGCTCACTGCTTCCCTGAGGTCTGGGCTCTGTGCTCCCTCAGCTCCCAGGAAGAAGGGAGGGAACACTGAGCTCGCTGCAGGAACTTCTGGTGAAAGGTGGGGGACTGGAACACAGAGCGGGCCCTCCAGTGGACAACCCTGAGAGAAGGAGCCTTTTAAAACACAAATTTGAGTCTTTTGTCAGCAAATGGATGCAATTAGAGAACATAGTCTTAAGTGAAATAAATCAAACCCGCATGTGCAAACATCATATTGTCTCCTTAGTGTGAGAATTTGAAAGAAAAAAGTAGAATCTGATGGGTACAACAGACACTGGGAAAATGGAATGAACTTATTCAAAAGGAAAGAGTTACTGAGTTGAAGAAGACAGGAGAGGGAGTGGGGGAAAGAGATTTATCTATGTATGTAAACAGTATGGCTTGGACAAATGTACTGTGCATTTTTGCTGGTCTATGGAAAGAAGCAGTTAATGCTTTAATTTTTTTATCTTCTTTTTTAAATTGTTTGTATTTTTTCTCTTCTTAATTTCTTATACATTTCTTTCCTTTATTCTTCTTCCAATGTTACATGCTTATGTCTGGTAGTATGAATAACTGGTTGGAAGACAACACTATGTATTACAACAAATACTGTGAAGTTCATTTTTAAGTGAAATTCTGTATCACTTGTAATTTTTTTCTATTTTAATTCTAATTTGTACTCTCTTTAAAAAAACAAACAAAAATTATACATCATCTGTGTTTAGGGCTCCACCACAAAACTTTTAATTCCTGATAGAGAAAAGACTTGTAAAAAGTATTTCAGAAAAGCCACAGGGTGGTCTACAGAGGCCTTGTTTAATAATCAGCTTATCTTAATTATGCCATCTAATGCAGCTAGTCCAAATTCCCAGTCAGCAATTTAGGAGAAAAGCAACAGGCAGGAAAAGGAAACTAAGGAGGGTCAGAAATCTCAGCTGTTCTCTCTGTGACAGCTGGGAGTGAGGCCTCAGAGTGACCCCTGCTGGGCCACCCTCTTGTCCCCACCTCCTCCCCTCCTGCAAGAGTCAGCTTTCTGTCACCATGATAAAAGACCTAAGAAAAGATACTTCAAGGGGTGTGGGTTTATTCTGGCTCACAGTTTCAGAGGTTTCCACCCTGTTAACCTGGGTGGAGCTGAGGCACAAACACCATGCTGGAAGGCTGTGGCAGGGGGAAGTGGCTGGTGTCACAGCAGCAAGGAGTCAGAGAGAAAGGGAAAGTGCAAGAGGGACAGCATCTAGGGATGGGGCAGGACGTGCCCTTTCAGGACACACTGCCAGAGATCCACCTCTTCCAGCTCGTCCCTTCCTCCTACAGTCTCTACCACCTCCCTGGAGTGCATTCAGTTATGAGCCCCCAAGAAACATCCACATCACCTCTGAGTTTCTATTCTGCTTCCTTCCCATAGTTCCACTTCCTTCCACTCACTCGCCTGTCCCTTGTTCTGCTCTTGCCCCTCCCACCTGGGCAGTGGGATGCACTTGGGAGCCCATCACAGGGCTCTATGGAAAGCTGTTCCTGCCTGTGGTGCCCTCATCCTGTCGCCACCCACACTCCATGACTCTACTTGGGGCTCCTCTTAGAGCTCACCGTGGCCATCTACTTGCATCTCTAATGGTTCCTACATACCCACACTTCCCATCACTGAATTTCCACCAGGATAGTGACCTGTAGTTAAGGCCCAGCATTATTCCTTGATGTATCATAAATGCCCAAAAACAAGTGTTTCAAGAACTAATAGCAGGCAGACTCCCTGGGAATGGAAGAGACCAGCTGAGAGCTGGTCACAGAGGTGGGTGAAGGTGGTGGGAGAGCTGCAGGTCCTCAGAGGGGCCTCAGAAGCCTGAAGCATCCTGGCTGCAACTTGACTTGTCCCAGGAGACAGCCCTTTTTGGCATAAATCTGCCAGAGGATGGCAGCACATCCTATGTTCCAAACAACAGACAGCGCCAGCAGGTGGCTAACATTTTGTAAACGCTTTTCTTGGAAATGGATTTGTGTTTGTATGAATAAGCACACAATGCACAACTACATGTGACAATGGAGCAGGAGGGTGGCCTAATGGTGTGGTTCGCCCAGCAGCCTCAGCATCAGCAGTGCCCATGTGCCATCCTCTCAGCACAGGCCCAGGGTGGGAGGGTTGGTGTGGGGCTGTGACATTCCCCTTCTGCCTGGCTAAGCCCTTCTCAGCTGTGTGGCCCTAATTGTCTTCTGTGCTTCCTATGGCAAGCAGTGTCAGAAATAACATTTGCAACATGGGCTGAGGAAGAGTATGAAGTGAAGTAATGCAGGTAAACAGGTCAGCACGCAGGATGGAAAGACCTAGAAAGCGCAAGACACCAGCTGCAACTGTGCCGTGCCCCTAATGTCTGCGACAGAGCTTTTCCAGTATCCTTTCTTTAGTGATCAAATGGACACTGTACAGGATTCGGAAGTCACAGCCAGGTGGCTTGGGGGATGGGGTACAGATTAGGAATGGAAAGTCCCAGAAGGAAATGTTGGCCAAGCTGACCCGAAAATACAAATCACCAGTTAAACTTTAATTGGAGATACGCAGTGTTTTGGGGGGTATATGTATAGCTTATACAATTTTGGGACATATATAGTTATAATTTAAAAGTTATTTGTTGGAATTCTAGTCTAACCAGGCATCCTGTACTGCACTGGCAGCCATCCTGGGATTCTTAGGAAACAGTCTTCTGACCTGGTGGCCCACAGTCTGCCCAGGTGGACAAACTGGACAGAAGCCAGGATACAAAGGCAGTGGCCTATCTTGGAGCCTTTAAATCTGCTTCCCTGGCCTCTTGCCTTGTCAGGGCTCTCGCAGTGTCCCCAGGGCCTGGTACTCTCTAGCCCAGCACAGGTGCTCAGAGGTTGACCTGCTGGAAGAAGGAAGGAAGGAAGGAAGGGAGGGAGGGAGGGAGGAAGAGGGACGGAAGAAGGATGGAAGGAAGGGAGGTAGGGAGGAAGCTGTCATGGGCTGCAGGCTAGACCATGACAGAGCAAGCATTCTGAGCTCAGAGGCTCATCCCCAGGCACCTCATTTATAGGGGTGCAGCTCTGGGAAGGGCCACACTAAGACACTGCAAGATGCCCACAGGCTTTCGGGCTCTGTGACTCACACAGGTTTGCTGGGGAGTGCTCCTCAGGGGCCTGGGGTCAGGATACCTGGATTCAGATCCCTGCTTCACCGTCTGAAGTGAACTTTGAACACCCTGTTTCCCACCCCCCCCACCCCCATCTTCAGTTTCAGTCTGACCCCTGCACGAGGTTCTCAGAGGGAACTGCTTGTCAGGCCTGCCTCCCCAAAGACAAGAGTCCTGGAGAGACTGCTTTATGCCAGTAGGGTGCCGAGAGGCCGAGGGAGGTTTCCTGGGCCCTAAGAGTGGTGTGGACCTGGAGGGACAATGAGAGCAGGACAGTGGGGGGCTCAGAGCAAGCAGTGCAGACAGATTCAACCCTGGTTCTGGCACTGTCCTGCCTGCCTTGCAGGGGTTAACTCACAGATCTGGCCAGTGGCTGTGTGGGAAAGCCCAGGGGCAGAGACTGCTGTCAAGGTCTTCTTCCAGGGCTTGACTTGCACAGGGCCTGGGGTGAGAAGGTCTGGGTATCAGGATTAACTCCTCTTAAACTGGATCAGAAGATGAAGATTTGGAATGGAGTTAATTTAAAGAAGTGGGGGGGAGCGGGGGAGATGCAGCACTTAGTTCGTCACCTGAAATCCATTCCCTGTACCATCATTATGGATATTTGGATATCCGGATATCCGCCCGTAAACGTATCCTTTGTCCCATGCTCACCCCCACTCCTGACCTGGCTCTGGCCACAGGGGAGGTAGAGGCATGCTCAGGCCTCAGCCTGCTTCTCTCTGGTCAGCAGAGCAGTTGGAGGGGCTTCTGCTTGACTTAGAGCCTTAGAGCTTCCCTAGGGGAGGGTGGGGCCGCGAGGAGGTGTCAGGGGCTTTGTGCGCCTAAACGCCAAAAGGAGTCCGGCTGCAGAGCTGCTAATGCGCGCGAGTTCCCCGCGCTCCACGGAAAAGCGGAACAAGAGCGTAATCGCTGCAAAGGCCGCAGGGGGCGCTGTGAGCCCGCGGTTCCCGAGGCCGGGCGCTGAGACTCTGTGTTGCTGCTGCGCACACGCAGATTCCGAAGCAGCAGCAGGAGGCGTGCTTTCAGGTCTGGGGCAGAAGCGCTTCCCTTGGCGTCTGAGGACGCTCAGGCAGCAGAGCGCTGACCCACGCCCGCCTCCCTCTTAGCCCCGTTACTGCGCACCTTCGCCATCCAGGCTGGGACTGAGGGCCATCGGCCTTCCGCGCTGCTTCCTTTCACGTGAGGGCAGCCCAAAGGGGCGGAGTTCTTTCCTGAGCCACCGGCCTGCCTCCCGATGCCATCCTCGCCACCAGCCACCCAGATCAACTCCTCGGAGTGCCCACTGCACCCTTGCTCCCTGGGCACATCCATGCACACCCCTGGAGAATCACACTCAGCGCCTGACCCTGAGAGGCCTGCTGAAGAGGCTAGAGCCGGCCTCCTCCCTGGGAAGACACTGGCTTTCCAGGAAGCGACTTAGGTGAAAACTCGGGACATGAACAGAAGACAGCGTGCGCATACTAGCCTAATTCCACGGTTGCTCTCCTGTAGAACAGTTGCCTTCACACACTTATTTTACTGCTTTGTACCCTGCCGTTTTTATAAGCTCTTTCTCTCCTCGGCTCTGCAGTCTGTCTAATTGCCTTGCGTTGGCCACACAGCACAGCACCCTTGGCCCAAGTTCCAACCCCGCTCTATCAGCTGCAGGCTGGGGGTACCACTTCCAGTGCCTGGCATGTGCTCATTCTCGTGTGTATCCTGCGACTTCCCTGCCTTAGCAGTGCTGCATTCCTGCTACTGGGGGCGCAGGTAGGCTGTGTCTAGATGTCCTACCCAAGCCTCTTGTGCTCACAGGCGGGGCTTGTTCAGAGGTGGCTGGATCTAGAGCGGGTGATTGATTCGTGTGCAATGCTAGGATTAAGGTGGGTGGTTACCAAATCAGCCCACTGATTGGCTTGGCACTGCACTAATCTTGGTAGCCTGAATGCAATAAAAGGGGCAGAAAGAACCTGCTAAGGTCCCTTGCTTGCTTTGCTATCATCTGCCTGCCATGAACTGCCGCTCCTTCGCAGGGCCTGTCTGCCACGCCACCCTGCCTTGGAGCCGCTGATTATGGACTGAAACCACTACAAACTGTGAGCTAAATAAGTTTCCTCCTTTAACTTTGGATGCTGGGTATTTTGCTTCAGCAACAAGGGAAAAGTAACTAACACAGACACTGTCTTGAAGAATAAAAAGACAGCTTTTTAGACGCTGGTTATTAGTCCACTCTTCACTAGTAACCACCATCTTCTATGGAGCTGGATTCCAGTGGGCTAGCCCTGGGTTGGGAATCTTTCTTTCTTTCTTTTTTTTTGCCACTCAGGACGCCTTCAGGGTAGGTTTGGCTTGAGGTTGAGGGGATTGAACCACAGCATCCTGAGCCTGACTGCTTTGTTTCAGCAGGCACTTAAACACCTGAGCTAATGGGCAGGCTCCCAATGGGTTGGGAATCTGACATTGCCTGTCCTGGACAATGCTGAAGGCTGCTGTTAGCGACACCCCTATGCAGCTCCACACTACAGATTAGAAAACTAAGTCCCAGAAAGGCTAAGCACACTATCCAAGATCACACAGCAGTTCCAGCAGAGAAAATAAGGTCCAGGTCTGTGTAACTGTGAATTTATGCATATACTACTATGCCACATTTCAGGAAATGTGATCCAGCTCACCATGTATCCGAGCCCTTGTGAAATGAGCCTCACTATCATTGCACTGCAGCAAATCTTGGAGACATGCTTCTTTGTCTTGTGACCCATGAGAGACACCACACTTCCCAAACCCACTGTGCAGATGGAGCAACTGGCATAGACAAAAGAGGCCACTCAGCCTGAAGGGTTGAGGGATTAGCACAAGGATCCCACAGGGTCAGACAGCAGGGGGCGGTCAGGTGACAATGAGGCCATCAGGGGAGATGCCCTGTGCTGCTAGGCTCAACCTGAAGCTCTGTCTGCAGAGCCGCAGTGGAACCAGCCCTCCTCTGCCCCTTCTCTACTGCCTTTCAGAGAACCCTGTGTACAGGCCCAGGCTGCTTCCTGCTCGGGCCAGCTCACCCGCTTCCTCCCAGCCTCCTGACCGTTCTGGCCGGTGGCAATCACATGCTCCTCTGAACTCCTCTGCAATTACAATTTCAATAATTCATTTGGCAATTAATCATATCCTGCCTTGTGACATCCCTTCTATTCCATGTTGAGCTGTTATTTAGAGGTACAATTGTTTAACTTCCCATGAGCAGCATATGCTGCCTTGCTAATCTAGTTGGGCTTTTGTCATTTCTTTGCTGGCAGTCAATCAAGCAGGAGGAGCAGTTTGGGACCCACAGGGGGTGGGGGCAAAGCCAGAGCAGGCAGGATGCTCAGCCTGAGTCTGTGGAGCAGAGAGCCGAGTGCCCTCGGACAGAGCTTCTCAGGGAGTGAGGCAGCTCTCACCCGCCCCGGCCTCCTTCCTGCTTGCTCCCCAGTTATGAAACAGCTCTGGGCTCAAACTGTCTCAGGAATTTTCCATGCATTTGTACAGTCTCTTCCATTGGATTCCATGTCCTGGGGCAAGAACCATTCACTCCACTTCCACCAAAGCTGCCTATTAGGGTGTGGTAAGTCCTGCCTTGTGTGTCAGTTCTGCCATTTACTAGCTGTGAGCTGTGAGTCAGTTCTCTCAGCCTCAGTTTCCTTCCTTTCAAATGGAGAAGGGACATACCTGTCTCATAAAATTATGATGAGGTCCTTGAAATCAGCATTATATTAGCACTATCTAGGTGTATTCTGAGTGACTTGTAAAGAGAACCACTTGAATCTTCATATTTACTCTTCTTATAGAGGAGAGTCTGTTATCTCCATTTTGTCCATGGCATCTGGGGGAGTGGCAGAGGAAGTAGGCAGGAGCTGCCAGGGTGACATCAGAAGTCTAACCAAGACTGGATAAGGGGAAAGTGGTCCATGCTGTTCTCCTGAGCAGGACCACAGGGATTCAGGGATGCAATGAAGCATGGCCTTGACCTACAGGGAGATGAGTGAGAAGATAGAAGGGAAGCATGTGGGCCCAAGAAGGATGATTCTGGTACCGGGCTTTCCTGGTTGGTCTGTTAGAGAGTCCAAAGCACTATTTTAAAAGCCATAGGGCTGAAGAAATAAAGACTCTGTGGCTGCTTGTGTTCTGGGGACTCACAGTCAAGTGATCCTCTTAATGAGCATCTGTAAGAAGCCCATGACAACAGTGCCACCTGCCCAGGGGACTGCAGTGATTTAGAAGCTTTTCACATGAAGGCAGGGTCTGGAGAAAGCCGGGATGCTACATAGTCGGGAGAGGGAAGTGGGGACAGCATTCGACAGGAGACTTTTTGTTTCCTCTGACCCTCAAAAACAATGATGCTTAGTATTATTGCCTTTTACTATGAGTGAGGAAAATGGCTTAGACAGCTAAAGTAACTTCCCAAAGTTAAGAGCTGCTGCCTCCCAGGAGATGAGCTCTGTTCCTGGCTCTGCTGCCTCCCAGTGGTGTGACCATGGGGCATTTGCTGGACTTTCCAGAGTCTGTGTCCATCATACTCAAAGGGCACTAGGAAGACCAGAGGTGTTGGGGGAAAGTTTTATGAACAGAAATGTGTGCTACCCAGCCCTGCTCACATAGATATTACAATGTGGGTTCCTCCTACTCATCTTTGGCCTTGGACTCTCTCTCCTGTCCCTCCACCTGGATGTCTATGGCATCATACATCTACTGCATCTGTATTCATCACTTCTTTCTCCCACTGAGACAACATATCTGTCATTCACAACTTAAAGGAAGAGAGACTTACTTTGACTCACGGTTTCAGAAGTTGTAGTCGATGGTCATCTGGTTCCAAGGCAGAAGCATCGTGATAGAAGGGTGTGGTGGAGCAAAGCTACTCACCAGAAGCAGGCAGGAAGCAGAGAGATGGGGGAGGAACCACAGAAGGGGAGGAAGGTGCTGGAGACCGCACCTGCCCTTCCAGCTGACATCCCCTACTTCCTCAAGCCAGGCTCCGCCTCCTAAGAGCACACCCAACTACGAATGCATCAGTGTGCTAAGGTGTGGATGAGGTTAGCATCCCATGGTCCCATCAGGTCCCCAAAGCTCTGCCTCCCAACACATGAGCTTTTCGGAGACATTTGTGATTCAAACTATAACAGCATCCCAAGTGAAATGGCTGACGTTCTCCCGCAAACCTGCTCCATCTTCTACCTATTGAGGCTAAATCTATGGACATACAGAAGATACTTCTTTCCCTTCCCACCATATCTGAGCCAATAGGATGTCTTATTTTATTGGGCTCTACCTTTTAAGTGTAAGCATCCAGATCCAACTGCCATTACTGCCATGGTCCACTCACTGTCCCCTAGTTTCTGGGATAGCTCTGTCCTGGTTTCCCTGTTCCCATCCTTGCCTCTGTCTAGACATCACTCCTCTGAGCAGCCAGAGTAACCCTCTCTCAGCATGTATCACAGCCCAAGCTCCTTGAACAACTCTGTAGCCCCACTGCACTCAGGAGAAGCCAAAGTCCCTGCCATGGGCCTGTGACCGCTGCCTTGCACCTCTTCGCGGCTCTCCAGCCACCACGCATGCTCTCCCTCTCCCCTTTGGACAGCAACCTCCTTGTTGCGACTGCTCCGTGTGACAGCCTGTTCCACCCTGGCCTTTACACTGTCCGCATGCTCTCTGGGTTGCTTGGCCGCCAGATACCTGTTCAGCGCAATCTTCTCTTTTGCCACTCTCTCCAGTCCTATGAGATCCTCTCCTCCCAGGTGGCTTTGTTTTCAGAGAACCCAACATCTGTAAAATACTAGAGCTTCTTTATTCCTGCTCATGTGTCTCCCACTCCCCCATAAGATTTCAGAATTTTATCTCCACGTCTGGTCTGGAGCATGGGAGGCTTTCAGAAAACGTTTCATGGATGGATGGATGTGTGCAGAGGATCGGTGGGACCACCACATCCAACTCCAGATTTGCTGGATGAGGAAACAGCAAACCATGGGGTCCCAGCGAGGGGGTGGGCGATAAAGACAACAGCCTGCTATTGCTCAGCCCTTGAAACCTTTTTCTCTCATTCTTTACCATGAACTTGATATCATAAGACAAAGCGTGTCTCTTGCTGGCTGCACAAGCCCACAGCTTTGCCAGGTCTCCCTGAAGCTGAGTGGGTGGGTCCTTCGCTGGGGATGGACATTTGGGTGACCAGTGAGGTTCTTCTCATTCAGGGAGCACAGAGCAGAGGAATCTGTCCCCGGCAGGGATGGCCTCCACTGCTCTGTGTGTGGGGGTTCCTGAGAGGCCAGCTGTGCCATGGGCCTCAAGGCAGCTCAGGGGCAGCTGGGAGGGAAGGTGGGACAGGGAGCTAGAGACGTCTCCCCAAGACAGGTGCGACAGCAATCGTGTGGAACCATCTGTGTTGTTATTAGGCATTCTAAGTAGAGTGAGACTCCCAAAACAAAGAAAAGAGCACTTCTAAGGGAGGGCTCTGTGTGTGTGTATGTGTGTGTGTGTGTGTGTGTGTG
>NDGM011152360.1:0-17675 GCA_002564305.1 Octomys mimax | reverse complement strand
CCCCCCCCCGCAAAAGCTGCAAATAGGAAACCACGCTGGCACTGATCACTCCAGGCTTCCAAGGTCTGGCCCACGTTTCCCATTTTCATCAGCCTGCTCTAAGTGGGGTACTGAAAGAGAGCTCTCGCCTGCTCACCCCATGTGGCGCATAGACTTGTTTTATTAGAGCCAGAGCCTCAAGGAGCACAAGAGAAGGAAGACTTTCTAAGGGAGAAAAAGCCCAGAAGCTGCAGCTTAGAGTCTCTCATGTCTCCCACATGCCACCCAGTCTGTGCTAATCAATGCAGCTAGGAGGTGTTGTGCTCCTGTCGTCTCACAAAAGATAATTGAATTGGGGAGATTGCATAGCTAGCTGCTTAGAGAAATAAGAATAAGCAAGAGACCATTCAATAGATCAACAAATGGCTTTCCAGCTTTTGAAAATAAGCCTTTCCCTAGGTTCTTAACAACATCTTCTCCTAGAGCCCTAGCAAACAGGCAGCCAGATAACTGAAAACAGACAACCTATGGATCAAGGAATACCTGTACTGATTTGGGTGCTCTGCCTCCCACAATCCTTCAAAGGAGACGAAATGTTCCCCACTTTGTTGTTCCTCAATAGCACTGACACTGAAATTACCAAAGATTTAGGTCTTTGCAGCTAAAGGGGAGAGGCAACTAGCGTTTACTGAGTGTTTATACACCAGGTAATATGTTAAACATTTTATGTACATTCTATTATTTCATTGCATAGTACACAAATGAAATGAGGGATTGCCCTGTTTTATAAATCAGCTAAAGAACTAAAGTAGAGAGAAATTAAAATTCAGTAACTTACCTTCGCTCTCACAGCTGAGAGGGAATGACGCTGGGCTTGTCACTCAGGTCAGTCTGACTCAGCCAGTACTCTTAACTCGCAGGAGAGTCACACACTGTATTCAAGTCTCTGAAGGGCTGTCATATGGAAAAGAGGGTAGGTGTGTTCTGGGTAGCTCCAAAGAAAAGGATTTGACTGTTAGTTGGGAATTATGCTTTCATTGGATGTGCTGCAAATTCCCCAAACTACATGTATATGCATGTCCAACTCTATAGGGAAAAGAACATTATAAGAAGAGCAAACAGAACTGCCTTGCAGTGGGTGCTGTCCTGAAGGATCTGTGAAATTGCAAAGAACAGGAGGGATAGCAGAGGACTGCAAATGGGCAGTGTACCAATTTTCTTAAGTAAGGAAACTACAGACCAGTATACTGTAAACTCCAGAGCTGGAAGCTTGATGTCAATCCTTGGGGGAGATTGCACATCACATTACAAAGTAGGAAATTTATAAGCACTTAGAATAAAACTAGCAATAGTACCTTAGAGGTACTAACTGAATTCTGAAAGACCACGTTCCCAGATTTGCAGCTTTCACAAGCTCAAATATTGAGGGGCTGACACTGTGTGTCAGCATTACAAAACAAAACAGCAATCCCAAACTATCATTTCTTCAAAAGAAAGGATTTTCTTTTAAATACGAAGAGAAAGAGAAAATGATCTCAGAAGAATGGTATTTTAAATGAAATACACTTTTCACACTGATGAGGTAGTTGGACTTTCTCCTTACATGGAGGACTGTTGTGATTTTCCTAGAGGATGGGAACTTGTCCAAGGTTCTGTTTTAAGGAATCACTCAGACTTAAAACATCCACAGAGGTAAGATCAGATACCTATGAGATAGAAAATCTTCCTGGCTGCAGAGAGAAGAATGGAGTTTGACCTTATCCTAAGTGAGAACATTAACATAGATAAAGAAAGTATCCACAGGAATGCAATGAGAGAAACCAAAGTCTCCAAGTAGGGACTCCAGGCCCCCACACCTAGGTGCAAATAGTGGATCCATTTGACTTGTGTCACCCCTTAAACCAAACAGCTCCCTGGTAGGAATAAGTGCCTGGTGCCCTTAAGCATTTGGGCCAGGAAATTGCTTCTGATTTGAGGATCTCAAAGCAACCTTCAGACTATTATTTATCTTTCCAGGGCAGATTCCCCAAAGGCAAAAGAGTCCAAAACTGAGCAAAGGTGACAAACTGATGCTCTCTTATGTCTCAACTAACTCCACTTCCCAAAGACTTCAAATTGAAATTTGACTGTAAACTAATGATATTGCCCATGTTTCTGAAGGTGACTACAAAGCAGTCCACACTCCTTACCATACCTTCTAAAACTGTGTTTCTCGAAGCAAAAATGTGCTGGGGAGCCCCTTCTTTGTGGAGCCCCTAAGAGGAGTGCTAAAATGCAGATCTGAGGGGGGCATCTCCACTTTCAGAGTCAGACTCAATAGGTCTGGGGTAAGGCCCAGGAATATGCATTTTAGCCTAAATGAAAATGAAACTCTAGGATTTAAGAACTACTGGCTTAAGAGATCATATGCTGTGATTGTACCAACAAATAGGTCTGGGCTCGAGGCTCAGCACTTCAAGTTACTTCCCCTTGGTTTCTGTATCTGTACATAACAGGGAAAATCATGGTACATAACTCATAGGCTCTTTGAAAGTTTTAAATGAAACATGTGTAAATGCCTGGCACCTAGGAGCACCTCAGGGATCTCTTCTGCCCCTGCTTATTCATGGCCTCTGCTGTCTTCCTTGTCTGTGTTCAGCTTCTGCTCTTCTTGCCAAACTGCTCATTCTTTCTAATCTGATTTTTAAACTCTCTGTGAATGTGACTCTTTCGTACAACTTTAGTGCACTATAATTTTTGTTTTGAATTATGTACCATTTAATTTTGATAGTTTTATTATTTTAAAAACATTATCAGTATTTTATACATTTATTCCATAGTTTATTAAATCCTACTAATTATGGCCAACATATTAGTGTTAACAAGACAGTTATGGTCTCTAGTTTCAGATTTTCAATTTTTTAATCAGTTACATTTCTTTACACTAGTGATAGTCTATCTGAAAACAAAACACAATGATACCATTAAAAAATAAGATACTTCAGAATCAGTAACCAAGGAAGTGAAAGATTTTTACACTGAAAACTGTAAACATCACTGAAAAAAACTGAAAATTACACAAAAAAATGGTAGGAAAGCCCATCTTCCTAAGCTAGAAAAGTTAATTTTGTTAAAACAGCTACCCAAAGCAATATCACTTTTCATGCAATCCTTATCAAAACCCCAGTGTCACTTTTCAGATATAGGGAAAAAATTCTGCAGTTTATGTAGAACTATTGGACAGTGAGTGATTAAAACAATTTGAGAAAGAAAAACTGAGAGTATCCCACTCCTTGAGAAAGTTCTCATCCTGTATTCCATCAAAGGCTGTGTGCCAGCTTAGAGTGACTGCTTAAGAATCAGATGTTTTCTTCTGGTTCCTTGCACTCCTGCCTGGGGGAAGCAGGATCACGTGACACCAAACATGACCACCTATTTATTAAAAAAATGCTAATATGCTGGGATGGATCTGTGGATGGAAACTCCTAAGGAGCCTGTGGGTGTGGCAGGAATTCGGAGGCTTAGCCCATCCAGTACACCTAGGCTTCTCATTTATCCAGCCTGCCAAAGGAATGAAGTCTTCAAGTTCACTGAAGTCTCTATTTAATTCTGACTTCATCTCCATCAGCCCAGGAGCACCAGTTTTCAAAAAACTGGACCACAGTTAAGAGGGAAAAATGAGACTTTGTGTACCTAGAACACATTTTTACATTTCCGAAGCAGCTTCACATCTATTTCTTCATTGCACAGCCTTCAACCTGGCAGCATAGGCTAGATCTAGACTTTAGACAGATTGTATTTGACCCATGCAATGTTTTTAACATTTTCAAATAAGTTGTAATATTTTTAAGTCAGGAGATTTCATATAAAAAGCTGGAGCTGGCTTCTCTGGGGAATACAGACACTTAGATCATTCCAATGTGGCACTAGTCAGCTAGCACTGAGTAGGCCGTTTCCTGTCGACTGGCACATGCTCATGGTATTCATGCAGCCACTTTTACTTCTCCCAGTGACTTATGTGGCCTCTGCAGGCATCTTAAGCCCCACTGTATGTAACCTCATGGCTTAAGTAGAGAGTGATTAAAGCAGATTATGAAGTCTGAACTGAAGTCCTAGAACTGTTCTTCATTGACTTTGAAGACTCTGGTCAAATAATTTAACCTCAGGGGTTGGAGAGATGGCTCAGTGGTATAAGTGCTTCCCTGGCAAGGGCAAGAACCTGAGTTCAATCCCCAGTTCCGCAAAAAAAAAAAAATAATAATAATAATAATTTAACCTCTCTGAAACTCAGTTTCCTCATCTGCAAAATATAGGTGGGAAGGCTAATAATGATAATTTCCTTATCTCATTGGTTTATTGGACCAATTAAATAAATACACTCATATTTAGAACAATGCCAGGCACATGACAAGCACTAAGTACTTACCCACTTGTTTTTTCATCTACAGTTCCCTACAAATCACTTCTCTGATATCCCAAAGTTCCTGAGAACTTAAATTTTGTGGTAAGTTCACATTTCATGGTGAAATTGGACCTCAACTGATACAAAACTATTCATTTATCTCACTTAGAAATATTATTGTGTTTTCAGAGGTTGTTGCTCCATTAAGGGGTATTAGAAAATATACATTATATGTACTGTTTTACTTTTTAAAAGACCAAATATTTTGAACTCTAAAACATGTTCAGCTCTTCTGATTTCAGATACGGGATTATAGACCTGTATTATTATTATTATTATTATTATTATTATTATTATTAGCTTGTATAACTAATTGACCAGTGGAAAAACTGCACTACTAAACATTCAGTAATTTGCCCAAGGTCCCACAGTTTAAAAGCAGGAATAATCTTGACCCTTAGACAATTTTGACCATTTTTACTGGACTACCTCTCAATGTAGATAGTGGATAGTAGTCAGGGTCCAGTGAAAGGTTGAACATTACCATTACCATTTATTGTCAGTGACCAATTCTACCCTTACTAGTATTTGTTTGAGTCTTTGCATTAATATTGTTAGAGTGGGATTTTTTTTTCTTCTTTTGAACAGAAAAAGAAATCAAGGCTCAAGAACTAAGCTAATCGGGGCCAGGGAGATGGCTCAGTGAAATAAGTGCTTCTCTGGCATATGCAAGGGCCTGAGTTCAATCCCTGGTTCTGAAAAAAAAAGACCTCAGAAGAACTAAGCTAATCAAATTCACACACCAAGACACAAGCAGAGCTGCAACCAGAAACTAAATTCTATACTTTATCTTCTAAAACCTTAGGGCCAGTTCAAGACTGACATATGCTGACCTTTCTATATACTGGCCCTCACTCTGAGAAGACAGTCCTCAAGTTTTCAATAAACCTGATAAAAGGAGAGTTTCCCAAAATCTCAGCAAATATAAAAATGAGACACCATGTTTGAGTGAACCTCAACATTTGCAGTACCATAGGTAGTAATGTGAAGGTACCATCCAGTCGGAAGCTAGGGAGGAGAGATTTCTTAAATCCCAAGTAAAATCACAGAGACCCAACTGTTTGCTCTTCTCTGTTGATTTTTAGGAAGCTGACATTTGCTTATACCAAAGGCCAAAAGAAATGAAAAATCTACTGGAAAGGAAATTTCATCAGTCATGAAGCAATATCTTAAAGAAATCTTTGCATAGTATAAGTTCCCCTGTTTCAAATACAAAAAGCTGAACACTTCTGCTTCATATTGTTCGTGCATCAGAAACTGTAAATGAAAACAGAATCCCTAGGACCTCTTTCCAGCCCCCTGCCACAGCACAGAGAAGCTCTGTGACATCGCCTCCAACTTAAGCAAGTTGAAAATAAGAAGGAAGGCCGTACCCTAGGTGACCTCATGTTGCTCCTAAGCTCATGGCTTGAATTCCTGCAACCAACAAATCCGTACTTTAATCACACACCCACAGCGACCCAGATCTTTGAATTCAGCAATTCTTTCTCAGGTTTCAGCGAGGCATTGGCAGCCTGAGCTATTTTGGGACACTTTCTCTGCTGTAGATGCCACTTTCGGAATACGCCAGAAACATGCTAAGGACCTGGAGCTCTCTATCCTGGACTTTTTGGGGGGTTGGCTTGCTCTCTCTCTTTGTCTGAGCTGACTGTTTGGAGGACAGTTTCTCCTGTCAATCTAATCCCAGGGGCCTGACTGACTGACTACCTTGCCGCCAGGCCAGAGGCTCAACAAGGCAGTGTGGTTGCCAGCACCTTATGGTAAGGGGCAGTGAGGTATTAGGCAGCCTGACAGGATGCAAAACATCCCAGGGGACGCTCTGAGTTTGGAATGCAGGCTGAGAAGAAAAAGTGGGGAGAAAGGATAGGGAAGACAAAATTTTTTGAACATTTTATTCATATGATCATCACTTCTAAATCTGATGCAACTGACTCGGCATGCATTCAGGAGCCTGTAAGCTCCATTTTGCTGTTCTAAAATCTTCTGCACCTACCGTAAGTACCGGGGTTCAATGGTGTTCCTTTTGTCTTTTGGGGAGGGGGGAAAGAAAGTAAGGCCTAGAATGGCCATCATTATCTGACTTGAGTATAAGCAAGTCCATGGCATTAGCAGAATTTCTGACAACACTCCCCCACCCCCAGAACTGCTTCTTAGTTTGGCAAACCTTTTTGTGCTTTCACTCACCCCAAGCCTACCAAAAACCTCATCTGCCTTTGGGGATCCCCTGCTCTTCAATGCTGTGTGCACCTGATTTTTCATATTGAACTTAGATAGAGAAGTGTATCCTTGGTATTTAAATTTCTTAAATGCAACTGCAGCTACTATTGTGGGCACAGCCCCTGCTGACTTCTCCATCTTTTATTCAGCAATTTGCTGAATCTGTGAAAGATGCTGTAAATGGGAGGGTATAAATGAGAATCACGAGACTCCCCCATGGTAAAAAAGGAAGAGCAAGGTGGTTGATTCTCAACGCAGTTAGAAATGCTATCACAATGGAGAGGCTTCATGCTATGCAATGAGATGGTACCTTTCAATGCCTTCCTAGTTTAAAGGAAAGATACCAAAATAGCTGCACAGCCTTTCTGATGCTTTTACCTCTTTGCGGAGACACTAGACAGTGTCCTTGTCTCTGGCTCTCTTGTCATTCTCTAAACTGATTCCAGTAGCTGCTCCAAAGGGCAGGGGCAGTCTTTCTTCTGTTCTTTCTTTTGAGGATTGGTGTGATTTAATCAATATAGCCCAAGAAGGCAGAGCCAGGTCCTGCCTGTACCGTCTTTTCCAAACATCAAGACCAAGCCATGCTTACGGTACAGAATTTGTTTGGAGGTGCGAATAGGGAATACCTTTGCAATAGAACCACTTGGAGAGCCTGCCATGGCCCATACTAACACAGAAAATGTTTTAGTTGTGATAAGAACAAGACAAGGCAAGTATGTCTTGCTCTTTTATTTCCCACAGCATCATGGAAAACAGAGCATTATTTTTAGCAAAGCAAAACTATAAGATACTCATTAGACTAAGGCTGGCTACCTTCAGTTTCTCAGATTGATAAAGTAAAAAGCTTCTTATCTGTATTCTACTAAGTGTGCAGCATCTGAAGTGAATTTAATGACATTGTTATCAGTGCTGGAGAAGTCAAGAAAGAAGATTTGCATTGTTTCTAGTACGGAATGTGGTACTTCTCAGATTGTAGAACAAAAGTATTCTCAGGAGAAAATTGACTACTGGCTGTTTGTGTGGTCTTTGGTAACTCATTAAGTTTCTCAGCCCTCCTCCTGCTGAGAATCTCTGAGAAAATGATGTTTGGATCATAGAGATTAATTGTTTGGGAGGTTTCTGTCAAAGCCTTGTGTATTCGTGATAGCCTTAATTTTATGTCTAACTCAAGGCATTCCAGGAGAATTAAGACTGTTCCCTCAGACTTTTAAATCTCGCCCTATCCACTCCCAAGGACTTGGAAATTCCTATGTACATAATTCTTTTTACTCAGAACTTTGGCATCAGTTAAAATGCCAACCTCATGGGAGGGTCAACTTGTTAGGCCCCACTTGGACACATCCCTTCCTGGCAGCAGATTCTGATGGAAGGGAGAAGGAAAAGGAGGAAGGAAGTGATGGGAGATCATTATATGTATAAACTTGAGCCTCAGAGCAAAAGCCTGGAAGTATGACCCAGGTCAAGGCTGAAAGTACTGATAATTGTTGTTAGCAAAAAGGGATATTTCTATTCTTGCTAAAATTAGGTACAAGGCCACTTAATGAAACAACAAAGTCCAAACTTGGGAAATAAGACAAATACCCACTTAGAGAAACTAAGGAAGAAGGAGAAGAAAAAATCACGTCAACTAGAGTGTGAAAGGAGATAGGAGAATTTCTTGCAAGAGTATGTGCAGGCCGAGTTATCTAAGCCACTGAACTAGAGCTCCCAAAAATATTAAAGAAATCTCAGTATAAAAAAATCAAAGACATCTATCTAATGCTCTCACTCCTCAACTCTGATATAACTTCAGCCTAGGAGTAGAGGTCAAGAGAAAGGAACACACAGAGAGTCAGAATTTGAGAATCTCCGTTTACTTTTTCCTTCCTCTGAAACTGGCACTGTGCTCATTTCCAAGGAGATTCATGCTTGATACAATGACATCACTTTTTTGTCAAGAGCTGCAAAATGCAAAGGGAGATTGCTTAGACAGATCCACAGGCCAACCATGAAGCATTCTGTGTGTCCATATGGGCTCCTTCCTAGGGTATAGTGGACAGTGTTTTGGAGCTAGATCACCTGAGTTTAAATTTTGGCTCTTCTACTTCCTAGCTATGTGGCCAAGGCCAGGCATATAGTCTATAAGAGGTCTATCTGTAAAGGTGGATATAATACTGGTATCTATCATATAGCTGTGCAGATTAATGGAAAGAATGCATGTAAAGCCCAACACAGTACTTAATAGAAAGTAAACACTTAATGAAAATCAAAAATGATTAAGATTTGTGGATCTTAAAAAAAAAGATTCCTGGATCTCTGCTGTATGTTTCATCATGTGAGACTGTTTTAGAGCCATAAGTGATCCTACTCAGTACAGGGCCTCACAGCACTAGGGTTTCAGGGACTCACCATCTTCTTCAATTAAAGTGGCCCTCCTTAACTTTTTTACCAATCTCACTAGAATAAAGCAATCCCAGACTTCCCCCCACACACACACACACACACACTGATTCTGCATTCACTCTATTCCCCAGCTATCTAAACAGATGGATACACTGCAGAGGACATTGAAGTGTTTTCCTTGGTTTTGCCATGCCACAGACTGAGCCCTGCTGCCCATTTCCCAGTGGGAAAAGGAAATCCCTTCTGGGTGGGCAAGATCAAGAAGGGGACAGCAGCTCTGGAAGTGCCAACAAAGGAATGGAGTCCCAGATCCCACTTGGAGTACCTGGTTCCTATACACCTCACTGTAGCTGTGCCATTAACAGTAGTCACAGTCACTCTCACTGTGGTACCTGAGCCTGTGCATGCTGACCCCCAGCTCCCCTCAAAACCCACAGGGAACTCCCTAGTCTGAGCAAGAAGGTATGGAGGCTTTCCCCAGCTTCCTCTCATCCCTTGCTTGCCCTCTCCTGGAAAGACAGAATTCACTCTTTCTAGGGGTGTGGTGGCAGAAAGGAGCTTAGCTTTCTGTGAAGACATGCCCCCAGCATGCTCTCTGCATACTAGACCACCCTGATCCATAGCTCAGCTCCACAAAGGGACAAGAAAGCAACACCCTAGAGGTCAGGACCTGTTGGACCAGAAAACAGACCCACATCTTCTCAGAGACAAAGCGAGAAATGTTCTCAGACTAATTCAATGCGGGAGTTGGCTAGGATATGTACTTCAGCAACTATATCCATAGAGATTCAGAGTCTCTGGGTTTAGGCTGGGATAGGTATGTTTGAAAATCTCTCCTTAAGATAGTGAGAACTAAACTTTTGCTAAAGAAAACAGTTTAAATTAAAGATATAAAGAATAATGCAACCTATCATTTGCAAGTAATATTTATTATCATCTATCTCCCATATTTAAATTTATAATCTTCCTTAAACTGTAGTTCACTTTCTTCCTGCCACCCTTGACCCTTTCCTTTTTTTTAAAATAAACTTCAAAAGAAAGAGTTAAAAAGGTCTCCTTGGGCCATGTCTTTAGCAACACTGTCCTCCATCTCGTGGGATGGGAGCAGGGGCGGACAGGAAAATTGCAGGGATCTGATTCTTGTCATGAGCTCCAGCCTGACAGCCTGATTCTCCAAGAGCATGAAGAAATGCATGAAGAAATCCTGACTCTGGCTTGTCGGAGCAGAGGTCTGATCCTTTCCTCACCTTCCAGGCTGCTTCACAAAAACACTAAGGATTTTCCAAGATCTAGACTGCAAAATATTGGGCTTATGTAGTGATGCTGTACATCCAAAGTACAAAGCTCATTGAGAGCCCTCACTCAAGTTACTTCCACCCAGTTGGAGCCACAGATGATTTTTTGACTCAGCCTAGGACTCATAGGCTATGTGGCTTTGAGCAATTTAATTTCTCTGTGATTTATTCATTACCTGTATAATCAAGATAGTAATACAGGAAATTGATGCTTATGTAAAAATATGAGATTCTTTCTTAGGGGGCAAGGGAGATGGCTCAGTGGCATAAGTGCCTACCTGGCAAGCATAAGGTCCTGAGTTCAATTACTGGTACCGTTAAAAAAAAAAGAAGAAAAGAGATTCCTTTTTATAACATACTTAGAACCATACAAAACATTTAGCACTCAGAAAACATTATCTGTGATTCTTGTAAATATACACACACATGCATGCATACAAAGAGGGACAAAATGCATGCATATTATTTTATTTAAATATTCATTGAATTTTATTATATCTATATCATCCAAACCTATATCTATAGTTCTTCCATAATATTCAATGGAAATAAATGAGTTCATGTATATGAAGAATCAGAACTTTTTTTGGTATAGTTTCAGGCATTTTTAAACAGAGAATTCAACAGAAGTCCTCAAGATTCCAGGGAAACCAAGGCCATCTTGAATAAACATGTCAGGGGGAGTGACTGGTCAAGGCTCACTGAGAGGCTCAGAGGGATGATGGCAGTTTAGGATCTCTTATACTCAGGGTATGATTAAGATTCTCAAGCCTAACTTGTTGCATTAGATGCACAAAATTATGTGATTTGGCCCTGGGACCTGCTAGGTCTAATTAAAGTTTTAGGACTCCTAGGGAATGGCTGTGGTTTGCACACACTGAATCTTGAAAAACACCACTACAAAGTTACTACCAGTCCCAGCCTTACAGCACTGAGGGCTCCAGCAGTCAGTGTCATGCTGGTATCTGTTCTCTCTTCCCTAAATTGCCAGTTGCTAATTTAGTAGTTTTTACTACAACACACTCCCAGATTTCACACATACACACACTCACACGCACGCATGCACACATGCGCATGCAAACATGCATGCTGAAATGACTGACCTGTTTTTGCCTGGTGGCCCATGTGGATGCGAGTTCTGCACACTGAGCTACATAGCTCCTTATCTCCCCTCCTTTCTCCCTCCCTCATGGCCCTCTCACTGGCTCCTTTTATTCCCTTTTCTCACTCACTTCCTTCCCTCATTTCTCCTTCCTGACATCCTTCTGTCCTTTATCAGTAAGCAGCAGCCCCACAAGGAGGACAGTGACCCTGAGAAGAAAAGGTAGAGATTTCTGGGAAGGGCCAGAAGAATGGTGTCTTCTCACTGTGGGACCAGTGTCCCCACCACCTCATCCCTTAAATGCTGGGACTCACCTAGCTCTGCCCCCAGCTGTATTTCTTGGAGAAATAAAATGAGAGGAGAAACCCCATCCAGTCACATGGGATCACCTAATACCACTTGGACCTGGTGCCTTCCTAGCTCTCATATCTTGCTTGGGATCTCAGCCAAGAGTACTAGTTTCCTGCTGGACATGTCCACTTGGAAGTTCCATTGGCACTCCATACCCCAAACTTCAAAATTGTACTTGTCACCTGCCTCCGTCACTCCCTTCTTTAATAGTCTATTCCCCACCTCCATTAAAAGTGTCACCACAGGCCCAAGCTAGAGCTTTGAGGTCACTGCCATAATTTTCCCCTCCTGGACCCCTGCTGAGACAAACTGTGTGGTTTCTATGTATTGACATGCATCCAGCGTCAGCCCCTCCTCTCAGTTGTCACTGCCACAGGCCCGGTTCAGAGCATCCTGCACTCTGCCCTGCACACTTGAGATGGTCTCTCAGTTGTCCCACCTGACTTTAGCCTCTCTGCTTTCTAATCCTTCCCTGCTCTGGTGCTATACGGTGTCTTCTGCCAGTTGCACTGTACTGATTGTCTTACCCATGGGACACGAATGATGTGCTTTCGTGCAAATACTACACCCCCTCCACCTGGGATGCCCTTCTGGTCCTCTGATGCTCCTCCCAGCAAAGCTCCCTAACCTTCTATATCCACCAGAAATCTGCATCAGTGCAGCCTTCCCCAGGTCCCTCCAGTTACAAGGTTAGTCACTGCCATCGCTCCATGAAGCTGATATATTCCTCTGCTACTGAACTCATTGGCCCATAAAGGTTTATGTGCACCTCCATCCCCTCTGTAGATGGAGGGATCCCCAAAGGCTGCCTGTGCATATGTTCAGGACTCCTTTTGTATTCTGTATATCTACAGGCTTGGACATAATAAAGTATTCATTTCCTTATTTGCAAGCTTGGATGAAAACAATAGCTGCTACCTCCTAGAGTTGGAAGGAATAAATAATGTACATAGCATTCATATAGATGATGGTGATGATGATGATGATGATGATGATGATGATGATGATGATGATAAAAAGGGAGAATATTACTGTCATTGCTTTCTAAGTGTGAGACACCATTCTAAGCTCTTCACACGGCTTTGAGGGTGACCTAAATAGGAGTGTCAATACATGGAAAGAGATTGCTTTATGTATATATTTACTTATACATTTACACATACAATGAGCATAATATTTATTACTTTATAACATATCTGCTCTATACTGTGCACCATGTTTAGTAGGATGTCTAGTTTTTCCCTTCTTACATTGGTCTTCCCATCCTTCATTTCTTAAACCTGGCCATACACTCAAATTGAGTTCCCCTAGGGCTACGGTAAACTAGAGACAGGAACCTGCATGATTGCTGCTGGTAACAGCCTGGGTACAGGAAGAGAGTGAAACTCTTGGAATTGACTTTAGCTTGGTGATTAAGGAATATTTTCTCATTTAAATTATCATCCTCAAGGACTGGGGCTGTACTGTACCATGGTATATGTCCCCCATAAGCATGCATGCTATGGAACGCACTAAATAAACCCGTTCAGAATGACCCTGGCCTTGGGAGCTGTGATTATCAGCATCCTCAGTATTTTCACAGATTGCTGGAAGCAGGTCCTGGACCATAGCTAACAGGTTCTCACGACTCAGAGACAATAGCAGCCAGAAGCACCCAGCAGTGGTCCTTGGAGGAGCACTTTCCTAGAAATTTGTCACCAGGCCAGGAGGCTGGGTACTTGCATCTCAAAGGTATCTCTGCCAGCAACCATCTGAGTGACTGAGCACAAGTCTCACCCCTTGCCTGAACCTGAGGGTCCTTACCTGTAAAATGCTGCTGCTCGTGGTGGTTTGAGAATGCATGGTATAGCAACTGCAAACACTCTGCAAAAAGCCTGTGCAAAAGTGAGGTATTGTTTATTTTAATTGCTAAAGCTTCACTCACCAGGAAATGCTGGCGGGAGGGGTTGGGGGGTGGTGAGCAGGAGCTTGTGGATCCAGAAAATATGGGGGCCTATGTCTGTTTTCCTCCTGCTTAGCAGCATTAGCAATTCAAGCTGGTGCTGTCTGTGGAACACTCTGTCCTTTGGGATCCTCAGGGACAGGAGGGGTTGCAGAGAAGCGAGGCTGCAGCCAGCATACAATACAGTGAAAAATAGAGTGATAGCAATGAGGCGCCACGCACAGGGGTTCATACACATGCATTCACACTCCTCAAGGCCCCCAACGCTGCCTCACCACAGCAGCTGGGGCTAATTACAGGCAGACAGTGCCTTCTCTGGCTCTTCTCTTGGAGCTGTCAATCCTCCCTAGCACAACCACCGCCACCACCTCTACCCACCCCTGGGGATTGCCTGAGCTCTCAGAAGGGGTGTTGTTGGCACCATAGTTAAGTGCCTTACAAAAAATACTGGAGGGGGAATCCAGGGGAGTAGGAAGCAGCCATGTGTCTCCCTGTCTTGTGGGGGTTAGTAGAAAGGAGAGGATGAAGGGAGAGAGAGCTGGCTGGGTTACAGATGCAGCTTTGTGTTAACAGATGTGATCTCCTGGCAAGACAGTGCCCAGGCACTCACCCCTCCCTTTTCTTTCATCTGGATCCATCCAGGGATCCCCTCTTAACCCTTCTGCCTCTTAAATCCTTAACTTCCTCTCCAACTCTGTATCTGGCATAACGCTCAGAAAACATTGAGTGAGTGAATGCGTGAACCTTGCTCTAACTCTTGCTACTCCCAAGCACTATTACCTACCTCACAGACTATAATAACTCAGTACAGCAATCCTTTTTCTCTGCTTTTGTTCAATATACTCTCGTTGGGCAGGTTCATCTCTTACTTATATGCTGTTAAGTCCCAAATCCCTTTTCCCAGCCGGGACTGCTCTGGCTGCCTGAATTCTTCGTGCTCCTCAAACCCAATGTTCCCTACTTTAATGTCTGCGGCAATGACTACCTCAGGGGCTTCCCAGCAGTAAACTGAGATCTGCTAAGAGTAGGAAAAGAGCATGCTGTGCACCTCCTTGCAGAACAGGGGGAACTACTCATCCTCAGACACCTCTGCAGCAGGAGAGCAAAGTCCTTCCCATCACCCTCCTACCCACCCCACCTCTCACCCATAAGGAAAACCATATTGGAAACTAGCAAATTGGAGGAAAATGCCTAATCTGAGCACCAGTCTTGAACATCCTGCCTGCCAACCCCTCTTACTTCACAATCCAGGTACACCCTCACTTCATCCACTTTACTACCCCATCCCTCAAACAGGACTCTCCTCAACACACACACACACACACACACCCTCCTCAGTTCTATTCCTCTCCAATTTTTATCCAGGCTCATTACAAAACCCCAGGTAAACACTAAACCAAGATTGGTAGATATCACCAGAGCAGTGCTGGAGGAAAAAGCCAGAATGTTTGCAGAGAGTCCACACTCACATTCTTCCCAGGCCTTGGCAAAGATAAGAGCAAGTAAAGCTTCTTTCCTGCAGGCCTTTCTAGATTTGGACAACAGCCAAAATGTGGGTTACAAAAACAATGGCCTTTGGTTCTGGACAGCCCTGGGGCTTGTGATGGGAGAATGCGGGTCTCTTCCATCCTATTCCTCGGGGATCCTGAGTATTCTGCAGCACACATGCATTGTATCATACATAACCAACCATGTTATGGTCACATGTAGGCATTGTTTCAAGATTTTAGTGTAAAGTAAAATATTTATTGCCAGTTTCAGTCTCTCTCTGTCTCTGCATCTCTGTTTCTGTGTCTATGCCTTTGTCTGTGTCTCTCTGTCTGTCTCTCTCTCTGTCTCTTTCTGTCTTTCTCTCTCTTTTTCTCTCACCACACACCAGATATGAACAGAATTTATTCAAAGCACTTTAGTATTTAGTTTAAAGGCATTCATTTTTTTCATTCATCAAGCCTATATTAGAGCTACTCAATGAGCTATAATTCATAGTTCCTGCCTTGAAACAACTCTTATTCTAGAATGGCAAGTGGAAGGCTGCACACAAGGCTTAAGTAACAATACTAAGTCCCTTCCCCTACCTAGCATGTCCTATGTAGCTCTCACATTCTCTTTGGTGGTAATGAAATTTTCCATTCTGTTGCTTCGGGTACCACTATTGCAATCTTATTCAGTGTAAAATGATGATTAGATGTGTCTCTAGGGTGCCTGGGTTCATATCCAATTCTGTCACTCACTAGTGATATGACCCTAGCCAAGTTACTCAGCCTGTCTGAACCTGGTGCCTCTTCAATAAATCCAGGACAATATTGTTACCTACATCGCTGCATCAGAATTAAATGAGCTAATACATGTAATGCATAGAACATTATTTGGCACATGATAGGTGGCCAATATCTACTAGTAATTACTCTTTTCCCTGTTGTACCCATTACTCTTTATTAGTGCTAGAGGATACCTTTCTTTCTTTCCTTCTTTCTTTCTTTTTGTGTGTTGTTGTTGGTTTTGTTTTTTTGGTGGAACCGGGGATTGAACTCAGGCCCTTGCACTTGCCAGGGAAATGCTTATTCCACTGAGCCATCTCCCCGGCCCTGAGGATACATTTCTTATTAAGCCTCCTGGTACAGTCCCTTATTCATTTATCTTTTCAATCAACAAATACATATTGTGTGTCTACAAGTCCCTGCACTAAGTTATGGGGTCATATAGACAAAGAAGACACAATCCTTGCCTTTGGGACCAAGCAATTTGCCCAAAGCAGGTCTACATTAATACTGCCCTGAAGCACCTGGAAAAACCCAAATAGAAATCCTGCCTGCAGGAACACACCCTCAACCCCATTTTCATAGGATTATTAAGGATAAAGGCTGGCTGAACATGAACTCATAATCCAAAATTACAAAGCACACAATGAAGCCAGAAACAACAAAACAGAATTAAATCCTCAAATACTTCAGGTATTGCAACTATGTGATATAAAAAAAAAGTTTTATGAGTATTAAAAACAAAAGATTTTGCAAACATTAGAAAAGAACAAGATAGTAGAAGAAAATAATTTTTCTAAGTATCAATTTTTGTAGATGGCAAACCTGGGGCCTAGCGAACATTCACTCATTTAATATTACTGAGCTAATAATGTTGGACTTAAATTAGATTTTCAGTGTGGCATGTTCTTTTGGCAGGTTCAGTTATTGAAACTGTGGCATTTCTTCCCCAGGTCATTCATGAAGTCATATGAGTATGAAACACTGTGCTAGTTCTATAAGAAACACAAAGACCAATAAAATAGAATGCCTGGGTTCAGGTAACTTCAAAGTTTCCCAAACTGGACAGCAGATGCATAAAATGACTATTGACATGAGATTATGTAGCAAGACTGGTAAAGGCCTGGAATGATAAGAGGTGAGCTTTGAGTAGGTCCTTGAAGAACAGGGATATAGAAGCTTTGGATTGACCACTGGTAGAGGAGACTGGGAAGAACCTAGGCAAAGTCACAGAGAAAGAAGCTATAGAGCAGATGGGTGATGTACAAGTACATTTGGCCAGCACACTGGATACTTGTAGTGTCAGGCCTGTGTTGTCACATAGGACTCTGAATTCAGAAGGCCCCAATTGTTTAATGCCCTCTTGAGCTTCTTCTTTTTGACATGTGGCTCCAAATCTTCATTTTGCACCATGGCCCACAAAACATGTCTGGTGCTACATAAGGGAATGAGAAGAAGCATTATGATGGGAAAGGCCGAGTGCTCTTGGAAAGGAGGGCTCTTGAATACTCTTGATATTTGCTCTGCTGGCAATGAGGAATCACTGAAAATACTTGAGAAAGGGAGGGATACAGTGGCTATCCTTCAAAATAATTCTCAGAGAAGGGAATGTGTTCAGAGAAAAGAGAGATGAAAATTAGTATGTAGAGGGGCCGGGGAGATGGCTCAGTAGGATAAGCACTTGACTGGCAAACACAAGGATCTGAGT
>NDGM011152343.1:0-10603 GCA_002564305.1 Octomys mimax | reverse complement strand
GCTATTTTAATTTCAAATTTAATGTAAGGTACAATAATGTATTATCTGGGGTAATGATTAAAAATGTCTGAGATAAAAGCAAAAGAAATATAAGAAAACATCTAAGAAAAGAATTAACCCAAAGGAAATTAACCAAATAAAGGTGAATTAAATTCAAAAAGCATGTACATTTATAGAAAATAAATAGTAAATTGGTATATTTAAATCTAAAATACATCAGTAATTATTTTATGAGAAGAACAGCTAAAGGAATCAAGATATACTTTTAAGTAACAATTGCTACTAAACAAAAATAACTTTTTAGTTAAACAATAAGAAACAAAATATACAAGCAGTATAAAGGTATAACTTTAATCTAAAGTGAGAATGAAAATAGACAATTAGATAAATACACATAACATGCCACCTCTAAAGAAAAATATAAAAAGGAAGTTTAACTGCCACATAACAGCATTAGTACAAAAGAAACATTTTTCTTTTCTTTCTTTCTTTCCTTCTTTCTTTCTTTCTTTCAATTTTGTGGCTGGCTCAGCCTGCCTGAGGGTGGGGCTGGCATGGCATGTGATGCTGGGGATCAAACTGCTGTCTCTTCACTTGCCTCAGCTTGCTTGAGTAGGCCCTTTAGACCACTGAGCTATCTCGCCAGTCCAAAAAACAGTTATAAGTTTTAAGAAGTCATTTTCATTATTCCTATATGTGATATAGGAATACATATTTTACTTCTTTTCCTGATTTTTATACAAGTTTAGAAGACTGTAAAACTTTTATAGAATTTTTAAAGCTTAACAATATATCATAGATATAAATACTATGAGCATATTTATTTCCGTAGGTAATTAGCACTGCCCCGTACATATGCATTGCAGTAGATCCAATTTACTACAGTGTTGCATCTGAGGGCAAATTTTCATCTTTATAAATAGTGATACAACATATTATATCATAATATATATATATATATATTATGATATAATATATATCATATATATAACATATTATATATTAACATATATAACATATATATATATCATATTATTAACATTATATATATATATATATATATATATATATATATATATATTACTACCCCTGAAAAACCTAGTGGCATAGTAACACACCTAATGGTAGATCTTGGTTTTAATCCTAACATACAGTGTAAGGGAACATGGGCTCTTTGGTCGCATGGCAAATACATGGACTAGAGAAGAAAGTATTCCAGCTAAGTTTGGATCATCCATATCTTATTTTATTTTAATTTTTATTTATACATGCTTGAAGAGTGATAACATTCATTACAAGGAGCTTCTATATCTATGTAACATACCTTAGTTCCTTTTATTCCCATAACTGTTAGAAAGTAATGGACTTCTACAAATAACATAATGCAAAAAAATATTAGAAGCTGAAGTAACCCAGAGGGGCCGGTAGATAATTTGGCAGTCTAAAGTCCCTGCTTAGGCAAGCTTAGTCAAGTGCAGGGACAGCACATTGATGCCAGGCACCATATGTTGTGCCAGCACCACCATTAAGAGGGGCTGAGCCAGCCACAAGAAAAATAAACAAACAAACAACAACAACAAACCCAAAACTAAATAATTACAGTAACCCAGAACCAACAGAAAGATCTCTCAGATAGTAAATAATAAATCATTACATTTTAACACAAAATGAGATGCAAGTATTTATCTGTCCAAGCTGATATAAATTATGGAATAAGTAAACCACTAAAGAAAAAGTCAAATTTTCTCTTTTTGAAATCAATCCACAACCTTTTGTAGATAAAGTGCCTGAACACAGGTGGACCTCCATACTCCATAAGTGCAGTCTGCACATCACAACTTCTCTTTAAAAAGAAAGTGGACAATTGTAGAAAAGAATGAGTGGGAGGTGGAGACAACTGGCAAACTAGTCAGGTGATCAAGGTCAATGGCAACGGAGATGAGTCATGATCGTGCTTACACTTCATGGGTTGATTTGAAAGCCGCCCCTCATCTTTGTTGTTTCCCTGGAGAATCAATACTCTAGAGCAGTGAAGAATAGCCTAAGTATAAATGAGGTCATTTTCATGGAAATGCTTTCTAAAAGACATTTGAATTCTGTGTGAAAACAGCCACTGGAAAAAAAAAACAATATCTGGGAAAACTTCCAGGGAAGAGCAGTTTCAAAGGAATGCAATGTGATGCTGTTATACTTCAGGATTTTGAAAAGGGAATAATACAATACACGACACATAATTATAAGATTATTTATATTAGCTATCAAAGAATCATAGACAAACAGCGCAGGAAATCTATCCACACGCTAAAGAACCAAAGAATCCAGCTGAGGGCCTGAATCCAAGGCACTGTCCCACATGAGTCCATCTGAAGACCTAGAACCTATAACAATGCCCACAAGCACAGAACTGGAGGCCTAATACCCATGACAACGTCCCATGCAGACCCACTTCACCGACCTGCATTGAGAAGGCTCACATGTCAGTGGTGGAAGCCAGAAAGTCTGTGCCAGTAGGACAAACGATCTATACTAGCAGGCTGCAGTACCTGCTCTGGAACCAGGAAGAGATGCTCAAAGTAAGGATGAGAGTTCCCTCAAAGGTACCACAGCCATCCTCAGTAACAATGAGGCTCGAGTTCCTGTAGTGATGAGAACAGCTTAGTTCCCACCAGGAAAGCCAATGTGACAAGCTTCTCCACAAGGCTGAGCTGTGCACCATCTTCCCCTCCAAATGAGATAATGCTCAAGGTGAGAACTAGAGCACTCACAAAATTAATCTTAGCCATCCTCAGTGACAATGAGATCCCAGACTCCTCCTCTAACAAGAACAGCCAAGTTCACCAGGAAAGCCAATATGACAAGTTCCCCCAGCAGAACAACTCAAGAAAACCAGAAATTTCCAACAGCTCCAACAGCTTCTCCAAACAGCTTCCCTAACAGCCTCTCAACAGCTGCTCCAGTTCTGCTTCTTACTTCTGACCACCATCCTCAGGTGGGCCTCCCATTCCCAGCGTCATGCTAGTTCAGTTCAGCTAGGTATAACAAGCTGACCAAAAGTTGGCAATCCACCACAGATGCCAATAATGATGCATGGAGCAAAGTGTGTCATTAAACAGCAAGTACGGAGATAGTTAAAAGTCATGTTTTAGTATAATGAATATAGTACACTCATGCAAGATGTAAATTCTAAGAGAATTTGGGAATAACATTTATGAAAACTGCCTGTATTCTGTAATATTTTTGTGCTTTTAAAAACTGTTCTCAGAACAAAAATATTAGATATTTGTCCACTGTACAGTTCTAGAAGTAAAGGTGAGCTGAAAATATTTAACATGCCTATTAGCCAAAATTTGTTTTTAAGCTTCATTTTCCAATAAGGGGACTCAGGCTTCTTCAAGAAGCAGCTCAGTACTGGCCTCTCCACAGTAGTATACATGTGAAACTGCAAGAGTAATGCAAACAGAAGAAAAATGATTATAAATAATAACATTGAGCTGATTTTGGAAGCAAAAATAAATCCTCTTATTGGTTACATTATGTGCAACTGAACATCAAATAAATTATAGTGATTCTAATTTAGAGTTAGTATAAAATGAAAAGGATGTGACTGTACAATTTATGAGAGAAATTATCTTATATACATTTAACTCACCTTACTTCAACTGTAATACACTTACTTTATTATATATTTGATACAGGGTCTCACTACACAGCTTGGACTCATAGTGATCCTCCTGTTTCAGCCTTCCCAGTGCTGGGATTGCAGACGCACACCATCACACCTGGTCTCAGTGGACAACTTGGCAAGCCCAGGTTCTGGTGCCTGGTATGGTATGTAGCACTGGGGATCAAACTTGGGTCCTTGTGCTTGCCAGGCAGTGGCTTAGGCCACCGAGCTATTGCCCCAGCTCAGCTCTAATGCATTTAAGTCATACAGGGGACCATTTAAAGCTAAGCATCACAAGTTGAGTCTTTCTGTGTAAATGTGCACCTGCCCACAGCGCCCCAGGGTTAGATTTTAGAAACAACGTAATAGCAAAATCTAGTAATCTCTACATATAAGAATTTATTAATATGTCATAAATATTAGGAATATTTAATCATTATGTCATCGAATTCATTGCATTCATTGATGGGAAATGAACTAATACATTTAAATTCTTAGAAGTAAGGTTAGCACTTAGTACACATATATAATTAATATTATTTAAGAGTAATTATAAAACATTTCCACATATTCTTCAGCTCCTATTTTCCTTTAAATTTACTGTACCTGTGACCAACTATAATATGCATTACAAAATAGTTAAAGAACGTACAGATGTAGATTTTTCTTTTTTTAAATTTTTTCTTTCTGGTCATTTAGGGAAAAGTTTAATTTTACTACCTCCTCCAAGGGCAAAGATAGCTCTCATTTAGATGTTACTAGTTTCCATGCATTTTATATTTTTAAAATAATTTTATTGAGAAACAAATAGCAGTGAGACAGTGTCAAAACTGATTATTAGGACAGTTTAAATAATTAATACATTGCATATCATTGTCTTCTTAGCAGATACAGATTTTTCATCCAAATCATTTGGAGTTCAATTTTGAACTTGACTTTCAGAAAATATGGATTCTATGGTTCAGAGTATTTTCAAAGCACATGTGAACATTTTCACTGCATAACATGATACTGCACTGACGGTCAGCCTTAAGGCTTGCTCCAGCAAGATGGTGTTTAGAAGTAAGTTCCTCTTCTTCACCGGTTACACATTATTACATCTTCAGCGAAACATCTCTGCCTTAGCTTTCTATTCATGTTCAATAATCCTTTTCAATTCTACACCAAAGTCAATACGGAATTATTACTATTTCAGAAAATAACATGCCAATGGACATTATGGATTGAAGATTTAATCTCTGAGGTATGGGCTCTGATTATTTAAATGTTAATAAACTTTTCCTTTAGACTTCAAAGTCTTAAATTGAATAAAAAGTGATAATATGTGAAACAATATAAAGAGTTAAAGGGAAATCAATATTCATTTTATTCTTTGTAATTTTATTAGCTGTATTGTTTTTATTATTGAAATAAATTGAAAGTTCAACTTAAAAGAACCTAGCTATCTTAGAGAGCACAGTTTGTTTGTATATTCTGGAATATCTGTAAATATGTCACTTATACATATCTTATTTACCCAAGATTATTTTTTCTGGAGACAAGGTTTTACTGGGTATTTCAGGCTAGCTTTGACTTCACAATGTAACTCAAATTGGCCTTGAACTCAAGGCAATCCTCCTGCCTCACCCTCCTGAGTGCTAGGATTGTAGGCATGCAACCCCCTGCCCAGCTTATCCAAGATTTTTAAACATACTATTTCTAACAATACAAAAATACACAAAGATAAAACTTGAGCAATATTTAAAACTAAGATATTTACCATAGCCTGATTTTTTCAGTATTCTAATTGATTAATACAGCATATTTACAGAATAACCTTACATTTGTGTAATATAATCCAATCCATTAAACTATTCCAATGTTCACAATAATTACATATTTATAAGCATTACTTTTATTTTACTGGACAGTTAAAAGTATAATTTTAAGTCAGTACCAGCATAGAGGTTGGATAAAATGTTATAGTGGAAAAGAAATATGAAACAAAATTTTAAATAAATCCTCAAAAATTTAACATGAACATAATGTTGATGTCACATTCTCAACTTCTTGCACTTGGAGATTTTAGTGTATTTACCTTGAAATTTCAAATTCTGCAAATAAATAGAATCCCTTTTCCATGTTTGCACTAACTTCTAGAACAGTATTTTAAAGGTTGTGATAACTTGTGAGCTTAGATTAGTGATTGTGTACCTTAGTGGATCAAAGGAGTAACTTTGAAGCAATTTAAGAACTTTTTAAATGTACATACAGACTCACATCATCAGATCACATTACAATAAACTGAACAAAACTGCTTAGGTTAGGTCTCAGGTATAGGAGCTGGTTTGAAAAATTGTATAAGTAATGTTAATTTGTACACTTGCTTGATAATCTCTTTGGTGTTCTAGCTGCACCGCTGTTGTACTTATATAATACCTATAATGTTGTATGGTTTTAAACATGGACCTGAGACACCACACTTACAAAACTAGTATTTCACTGAATTTATCACATCTTTTTTACCATAGCACTTTACCTAGGACCATTGACTTAAGTATGCAATATTCATTAGAGATTTGCTTTATTCTTCCTCTGCCCCCCTCTCTCTTTCTTTGCTGAAGTTACTTCTTTTAATTTTCAAGGCTTTCTCTTAGATTTTTCTTTGCTTCATACCTATTATACACTTAAAAAATACAAGGGGACTGGCAGCAAAAGACTTTTTTTCTTGAGAAGAATTTTAGGGCTGGCATTTCTGAACACATACTTACTTTGCTTCTCTATAAATACTAGAGAAAGAACAAAGGTAAATGATTTACGAACATAGTGAACTATAAAAAATAAATTAAGCAGAATGCTTTTATAAGAAAAATTATTATTTCAAAATCTGTTGGATTCAAATAAGAACCATTTTATTATAAATCATAATGTTATAGCTTTGGGATTTCACTGAGTCTGTGTGGTTATTCTGCTTCACTTGGTGTTGAAATGGGAATATATAGTGGTGGTCAGATGGACTTTTCTGAAAGGCCCAAGAATATCCCATTTATGTCCATTCTTGTCTATGTATTTGGTGGAGATGACTAGATGGCTAAGTTAAAACAGGACAGGTGCTATAGTGCCCGTATAATGTCACCATTCACAATAAGCCACAGACACTCAAGGCACCAAAAGCTGTTGTGGAAAACTATATGGTAAAACACATGGAAAATTCATGGCTTTCTATGCCCCAGCCTTGGAAGGACTTCTCTATTCTGCTACTCAAGGTAACCAGAAGCTATCCAAAGTTACTTATCGAAACTCAGGGAAACATAGAACCTGCCTCAGAGAAATGAAAGCATAAAGAGGACACCACCACCAGACTGTCTCCTAGGAAATGCTAAAGGGAATTCCCTAAACTGAAAGAAGAGAGATAGTGATTGATGCAAAAACAATTCAATATAAATATCACTGGTAAGTGAACACACAGCCAAACTCAGAATACGCTACTACTACAATAGTGGGCTGTAACTCCCTGACATACAATGAAAAAGATTAAAAGATAAAACATGATAATATTGACCTTGATAATTTGTTAAGGAATATGAACTTTAGCAAGAAGTAAGTGATGTGAGCAGAAATCCAAAGTCTTAAGGGAAGATTTAAACTATAAATGCTTTTTAATGTGATAAATTATTTTTTGTGATCATCATGGAAATGGAAATGTTTTTGTCAGTCCCATGGAAACCACAGAGAAATCACTTACCCTCAAAAGGAAGAAAGGGAAATTAAAAAATAGAAAATCAAAGAAACAGCAAATTTATATTTATACTCACTTACCTATCATTAAATAATTGAGGCTATCATGTCTCTTCATGGAAGCCTACATTATGCTATACAGTGTATTTTTTTTTATTTTTTCTCCATTTTCCAACTTTTACTTGACCTAAACTCTCTCAGCAGAGCCTGTTTTTATCTATCTTTAATAAATGTGAAACACTGCCACTGTTTAAAATATTATATAGAGTATAGTACTGTATTAAATCCTAAAATTAAAATAGTGTCTGAATTTTTAAAAATAAAATAGAATAAGTGGAAAGGAAATGACATTCTCTAGAACTCAAAGGGACAGAAAAGGATAAAAGTATTCCAATTTTTGTTTTTTGGAAAGGAAGTGAGTGAAAAAAAATAGCTACAAACATGAGCTATGTTTCATGGAATAGAAATTAGGACTAAACTATCAAAATCAACAGTGTGGGAAGGAGAATGTGAAATAATTTTGAACCGGAAAATGCCAAATTAAAGAAATTGTCAGGCCTGGTGATACAGCTCAACAGACTAAGTGCTTGCGTAGGTAAGTGCAGGGTCCAGGATTCCATCCCTGGCACCTTATGCTGTGCCGGCCCCACCCATGGGCACGCTGAGCCAGGGACAGAGTCCGTGCGTGGTGGCGCATGCCTGTAATCCCAACACTGGGGAGGCTAAAAGCAGAGGAACGCTCTGAGTATGAGCTGCATAATGAGACCCTTCACAAAGAAAAAAAAAAAAAAGAAAGAAACTATCAATCCATTTTTCAGAGCCACAAAGTGTGATGCTCCACTATTTCTTTCTACCAGAACATCTAAAGTGCAGTTTCTATATATGTCATATAAGTGGATGCATCAAAGACAATTAAAATCTCTTAGTTTACAAAAATGATGTTGCATAGGAGAAATAATACCTGAGGTGGCCAATCTAAGTTGGCTTGGATTTGATTTTGTTCTAGAGATTTTGGAATTTAAGACTGAGTGTTTTGAAATGAATTATTTTAAGAGGTCTTGGAAGCATATTTTATATATTAGAAAAATATAAGTTGAATCAAGAGAATAAACTGGTATATTTTATGAATGCTGCACTCTTTGAAAATTGTTTTTATAAAGAACGGGCTCTGTAGCATCTTGACTTGAATTTAAGGAGGCAGAGAGGTTAAGAATCTTCATTTTAATTGTCTTAGGGTTCCTCGCTGAGGCTAAGCATTAAGCTAACATAATATTGACGAAGAGAGGTAAAGCATGCAAGGGTAATTAAAACAAATCTTATGTGACATGGAAGAAGGGTTGAACATTCAGGCACTGAATTGTGCAAGGTAATGAGTGGTGAGATGCGACAAGGCAGAAAACATGGACAGGTTATTTAATTTGGTAAAGAAGTGACTAAAAGTGTAAAGGTTAATTTAACTCAGTCTGTTTGTATGAGTTTCCCTCAGGTTTAAGTTCCAATATTGGGGATGGATATAATTTTATAAATAGCACATCTTGTACTAAAAACTTCTTCCACCTGGGAATTTCATTTCTGATTTTTAAGAAGCATAATAATTTTCTTCTACTTTTTCTTAGTTTAAAATAAGTCTTTCAAATTACAGTTGGATATGAGTTTATTTCATTTTCAAACTTAAGTAGAAAGCAGTAATATTTTTGACACTTATATGTGTACTCACAGCATCAGCAAAAGAAATGAGCATCACTGAAATCAGCCAAATAATACAAAGTTCAACAAATGTATGTTCCTTTATGTATTTGCTCATGTTTGCTGACACTAACACTTGCAGGCATGTGTGCATGTATGAAAGCAGATACACAGAATATATTACTAGATTTCAGTGAATCTGTCCAAGGCTCATGTCTTACTCACAATTCTGTAAACTCATCAGTAGCTCTTCCATTTTATTCAGAGGCATAACAAAAAGAGCCAGAGAAGAGTCACAAGTGGACATGTAACCCAGCATCAAATCCTTGCCTCTATCGTAAGCAGCGAGATGCCACAGTCACAACTATTTCCCGGTATAACATGCAGTTTAATGCTGTACGTCACACTAGCATACTAAATTCCAAGAACTAATGTATGATTTTCTAATGAGTAATATGCAAAAAAACCTACACACAATTGTGAGCCTTTATGTATTCTTTCATATTGCATGATGATCCATTTAAATCTTTGAAAATAGTTTGCAGGTATCAGCATATATAGTCAGGGAGAGAAGCCTACCATTTAACTGCTATTTTCAAAAACATGCTAAAGATTCTCAGGACCATTGCCTTACCCATCTTGTGCAAATAAATGTCTGACTTTGCCTCTGTCATATTTTCTAGCTTTTCTCCTTGCCCTCTCTTTGTTAACTAATCCTCAGGTTCTCACTTTCCTTTTAATTGTGTTATGCCTTTCTAATTTTATTTCTTCCTTTGAGTTCTTATATTAGGGAGACTATATGATATTTATACATGTGGGTCTCATTTATTTCACTTATGAATATATCAACTGCACTGAAGAAAGCAATGTGTAATTGTAAGGTCATGCTTGGAATGCCTGACATTCTGGTCTTCTAATTACATACTGTTTGGCATGATGTACCAGATATGGCCATACTCTCTCCCAAGTAAATGTTTGTTTAAGAAAAAGCATAACAAGTGAAAATATGAGAAAAAATTAGCACAGGACTGTCCTGCTAAAAGGCTGTATATTGTTAGATTTCTAAATTTCTGTGTAAAAAATATGTAAATTCTTATTCTTATTTTTTAATTTTATACTTTTAATTATTTTTCTTCATATTCTGGAGAGACTTGAAGTTTAACATATCAATTCTTGATGGAAAATATCTGTTCCATGTTATGTCTAAGATGTTTGATAATCGGACAGATAGTGAGGTTAAGCTCAACTGCTTATGTTATAGGGTAATAATATCATTAAGCTTCTCTGCTGGAGGGTTAACAACTTAAGTTTTCAGACCAAAAGTTAAACAAAAAGAAGGGCTACAAGGATAGCCAAAACTTTGGCCCTAGCCTTTCAAGGTCAGTAAGGATTCAGGAAAAAGGAGAACCTGTACTGTAACATCCTGTAACTCAATTGTGTCCCAAATTTTCTGATCAAGATTTTGAGGCCACTGAGGAAAGTGAACAATGATGTAGAGTGTGCCTAAGGAGAGTCACATGGAGAGAAAACATTCTC
>NDGM011152336.1:0-10617 GCA_002564305.1 Octomys mimax | reverse complement strand
ACTGCTGCCCTTGATGGTGAACCTGATGTGCCCCGGAGTTGGGGTGGGGCTGGGTCTGGGGTTTCTGGAACTCGGAAGAAAATCCTACTCAGCGGGCGGGGTCGGGGAGACAAAAATGATTTTTAAAAAGTAAGATTTTAAGAAGAGCTGTCAGTGCAATAAAGAGAATTAATGATTCTTGTGTCAAATCTGGTCACTGGAGAGGACAGAGTAGGTAGAGGACACTAATGATTATTGAGTATCAATATTTGCCTCACACTATCTAGGTGGGTTTTTGAAAAACTGTTTCATTTACTTGTCATAGTAATATTTTTAAAGTAGGCATTGTGGAATTTTTAGGAGAAAAATTAAAGTTTAGAGATGCTGAATGATTTTTCACAGAAAGTACAGAAGTCCATAGAAATGGTTTGGTGCTGTGTGACACTATGTCTTCATTGTTCTTTGCTGTTTTAACGTATTCCTGATTTTGACATCTGAGCTTCTGTGACTGTCACTCTAATGATTTGTATCATAATCAGTGTGCCACATTTTAATTGCTTATTAAGGTCTCTAAAGCCTGCTTGACTTTATTTAAAAAGAAAATTTTACACAAGAGGTGGATAATGGATAATGGTATCATTCACCACGCTAAAAGATAACATTATGGTGATTAAGTAGTATTTTGATAATACTCTTCGGTGAAGACCCTGAGCCTGAGAATCATTCGCTACTGATTGTAAGGTAGGTATTGGCAAGCATGCATGTGGTGTGTTGAAGGCACGCTGGCACCAGGCTGAGCTATAATCAGACAAGTGAGGGAAAAGGAAAGAGAGAACTATAGTCTCATCAGTGACTGGATGCTGTTTCGTGTTGCACTTGCATATCAAATGAAGATAGTGCATGTTGTTCTGGTCCAGGATTTTGGATTGTGCCAGAGAGGTATGGATTCAAGTCTTTATTCCAACAATTTCGAGTTTCATTCAAGGTTTCCTCATTGTTAAAATGGAAATGTACCTCATTCCTTATTGTAAATATTGAATGTGGTAGTGTATGAAGAGTCCTGAACACTTGTGTTATTAAGTGTTCAGAACAGACCAGCCATTATTCTCTGCTGCTTCTACTTGTGTTTGTACCAGTAGATATAAAATTGTGCCCTCGACTGTTGCTTCTTTGAAGGGCTTGTTAGAAATCATGCTTACTTGTCATATTAGAAATTCGAAATAAAAATCATTGAAGAGATGTGTCACATCAAGAAATTTATTAAGGACTAGGACTGAGGCACAGGATGGCACTTTTTAATTCTATTTTGTTTTCTTCCTCTGCACAAATGTGCTTTGGGTCAAAAGTGCAAGTGGGAGCTGAAATTCAATTTATGGTGTACAAGCTGAACTGGGGGTGGGGTGGTGTGGTAGCGTCAATGTCAGGGTGCTGTGTCTTAATTATATATAGCCTTGAACTATGTGCTGTGAGTGATAGTAAAAGAAACACATCAAAGGATACTTAGGAAAGAAACAAAGGGTGGTAGCAAATTTGGGGGGTATCTCCAGTCTTCGAGACACAGCTAGGGGCTCTGCTGAAGAGGACTGAGTCTGAGTTGGTCCAGGAGCTCTGCTGCATCCTTATCTCCTGCCTCATTCAGGATTGCCCCTCCACCTGGCTCCTGAGTCAGCAAGCACTCTTCTCAGCAGCTCTGATTATCTTTCCATGTAAAGTCAAGTTTAATTCTCCATGGGATTTTGAAAGTGGAGAGATTGAAAAGGACTGGTTGAACAAGAGGAGAGAGAAGACACACACGGGGGGGGGGAGAGAGAGAGAGAGAGAGAGAGAGAGAGAGAAGAGGGAACAAAATCCAAATTTAGGGCAGCATACCTGAGTTATTTTTATTTTGCCTAATAAGCACATTTCAGAAAGTGATCTTTTGCCTTTCATTAACTTTAAAACACAGACCTTTAACTGTGTCACTGCAGTGGTTTTAGTCTGTGTTCATTATTCTAAGAAGAGCAAAAGGAGGCAATTGACTGGGCCAGCCCTCTGCTTGGGTTTGGCTTTCTTTTTCCTCATCTATTTACAGAACTCCCATCCACAAGCCAGGATTAACCTATGGAGCATGCACCTTCCAGGGAGATGCCTCAGCATGGCACTCAGGCCCTTCTGCCTTGGCCACAAAGATGCTCATGGTGGGGTCCTGGGAAGCTCCCATAGCCTCCTCCTTAGGTGGTGTTGATTCAGTTACCACAATGTACCAGGCACCATGGCCAGAGCTTCATGTACAGCATTTCATTGAATAAAAATCCTAATACTGCCATTGCTATTTTCAAAAATGAGTTCCCTCAATTAAGTACTTCCAAAGCTTTATGTTATTTTTTATTTTGTTTTCTTTCTCTGCACAAATGTGCTTTGAGTCAAAAGTGCAAGTGGGAGCTGAAATCTAATTTATGGTATACAAACTGAACGGGGGGTGGGGTGGCATGGTAGCATCAGTGTTAGTGTGTGCTGTGTCTTCTAGAAGGCATCTATAAGTTGGGACAACACACCGCCACTAGTGCAGGTGCTGCTGATGAACTCCTTGTGTCCTCTGTGAGGCCATTAGTCAGGTGTCGTCATTTTCTCATATATTCCCCAAACTCACCCATTTCTTGTTCCTTTTGAATGGCATGGAAAATTAATGTACATCTCGAGGTCTCTGAAAAGATCATTCTTGCCACCAGTTCCTTGACCACATGAGTCTCTTGTTTCTACTGATATGGAAACTGATTTGAACTGAAAGAGCCCAGGGAACTTGAGCTTTGATAGGGGCTCAGGAGTATGCCACAGCACCACCTTAGGAAACTGGTCTGAAGAAGATCCTTAACTTGGGAGGGCACTTGGTGGCTTGATCATTTCTTAGAAAAAAATGTGTCTGTTCTCAGGTCCTTCTTGGGATGAGGATCTCTACTTTCATGAGGTCTAAGTTTAGAAGTTAAGAGACAATTTAAACAGTGTCCTAGGGGTAGAGATAGCGCAGCAGAACAAAGCACCTGCTTAGGCAAGCTTAGGCAAGCACAGGGACCACAGTTCGATTCCCAGTACCACATGCCATGCCAGCCTCACCCTCAGTGCAGGCTGAGCTGGCTAGAGTCCCGGTGTGTTGGTGCCTGTAATCCCAGCACTGGGGAGACTGCAAGAAGGAGGATCACCAGGAGTCCAAGCTGCATAGTGAGATCTTGCAACAACCAGATACATTAAACAACAACAATAATAACAACAAAAATAAACAGTGTCCTTATCTGTAGCACCTTAAGAAAGTATGTACATATGGAGATGGGTCAGATTTCTTTTCTGTGAGATCTTCAGTGTCCCCAGTATTAAGCAAGGTGATGGAGGCTGCTGCTGGGCTCCTTGACTAATGCAAGCCACTGGGAGAAGTGTGCGGCCCCGGGAGGTGCAGTAACTGGTCTCATTGGTGGAAAGGTAAGGCTGGCTCCACCTATCTACTTGGGTTCCAGGAAGATGAACAATGTCGCCACCAACACAGAGCAGACTGTTTATGGCTAACTTGGCAGCAATTGACAAGGGAGAAAAGAACAAGTCATTATCATCCAGGCATCTCTGAATATGGCCCTTCTGCCTCTGCAGTGTACCATCTGATGTGAATGAAGGAGAATTTGCAGATGCCACTCTGGATCCCCTGCCTGGTAACTAGGGGGTCAGTGTGTGTGTGTGTGTGTGTGTGTGTGTGTGTGTGTGTGTGTGAGCTTCTCATTATTCATTTTTATAGTTAATTTATATGATGCTATCTTCTCAGTTACAAATTGTAGCTGAAAATATAATCTTTCTTTCTTTAGTCAGGTTTATTCTTGACGATTCAGTACAACTTGGGGTTTATTTCTCTCTTTCTAAGTGTTATTGTCTCCACTTTATTTCTTATGTTTATTAACACAAGTTTGCAGTACATAATGCTTACATTCATAATGGAGGGTTAGTAATTACACATAACACAATTTTTTGTGCATCTCCTTGCCTTCTTCCCTCTTGTACCTCCTCACTCCATCTCTGCTTCCCTTCCCATTCGAAAAGGACATATTTTCTTTTACTTTAAATTTGAGACTTCTCAAATCAAGGTGCCAATATTGGCTGGGTCAGCAGCTGCGAGCAGGGGAGAGTCAGCTCATGGTCACGTTTGCAAAGGATAATGAAGGGAATTTAGGCACCAGTCTAGGGGTAGTTCTTTTATTCATTCATTCATTCATTTTTTATTTAGGACAGGGTCTATAGGGCCTACAGGGCCTCACTGCGTAGATTGGACTCATAGTGATCCTCCTGTTTATAGCCTCCCAAGGGCAGTGATTACAGGCATGCACCACCACGCCCAGTCTCAATCGCTGCTTCAGTGTGTCCCAGGGGTGGTGCTGGCATGGCACACCTGGGGATCGAACTCCCGGCGCTGTGGCTGCCTAAGCAGGTGCTTTACTCAGCTGAGCTATTTGGCTGGCCTAGGGGTAGTTCTTAATTGCAGGAACTCTAAATCTTCCAGCATTAGGGTTTCTTTATCCTACTGCAGGCCATGGATACTAGGGCTAAGCTCACTGAAAAGGTCTCCCTCACTGACCTCATCCCAAATTCCATCCTTTTTTTTTTCGTATTTTAGGGAAGGGTCTACAGGGTGTTCAGAGTCTCACTACTAGACAGGACTTGTACTGATCCTCCTGCTTACAGCCTCTCAAGTGCTCTGATTACAGGTGTGAGCCACCCACGCCCAGTTTGCTGTCTCAGAGCACCCTGGGGGTGGTTTGCAGGTGCTTTAATCCACTGAGCTATTTGACCAGCCCCCAAATTCCATTCTTCCTCTCCTCTGTTCCCAAGGTATTTCTGTGTATTAATTCTAGATTACTAGTATTTCTAGGAATAGATCCATACATATACATGACATTTCCTTGTGTTACTCGTGGTAGAGGGCTACATGTGATACAATCTTAGTGATTTAGGTATGGCATCCTGTATAGATGCATCTCATTCTTCTACCTGTATGGAAACTGACTTGAATTGAAAGAGCTCAGGGAACTTGAGCTTTGATGGGGTTTGGTCTTAGGAGGATCCATGACTTGGACACAGCATCTTGTGGCATGATCATTTGTTACAGAGTAGGTCATAGCAGAGACTGGAAGAGAATGTGAACATGAAAAAGAATGCAAAAGAGAAAGGGTCATGAGAATTGTTGCCTGGAAACTCTGGGGTGTTAGAAATAGAGAAAACAATAGGAAAGCCCTTGAAGATGATTAGGATAGGTATTTGGGATAAGCATTGATCATATGACTTCGTTATTAAGACTTTTGGAGGTGATTTAGACAGATGATCATTTAAAGGACAGGTCTGGCATTCATTGTCTCATTTTCAATACATTCCTTGATCTGTTCAGGCTCTGGTTTTTCACCTATAAACTGAGGACAGAAAAGCATCTGTCTCTCAAATTTTGTGTATGAGATAAAAGAGAAACACATATACAGTACTCCATGGTGACTAAAGCCATGGTGAGTGCTTAAATTATAAAAATGGATTATGGTTTAGGAAATATTGCATTAGCCCACATCAGAATGTTCCCCTTTGCTTTACACATGTTCCCTCATTCTGAGCACTTTGTGAAGCAGTCCTAGAAGCACCTTTTCATGCCTTCAGTTACATTATTGCAACTGCTTCGTTGCCCTGAATTATTGAACACATTTGCCTTTCATGGTCATTTTGACTTTGGGGAAGAGCTACAGTTACACAGTGCCAACATCCAGGGAAAAAGTGAACAAGGACACATTGTAATATTTGTATGAAATGGTTTTCCATTGGATCATACCAGGCAGCAGAATTGATTCAACTTTTCTTGTTTATTTTTTAGGGAAGGGTATACAGGGTGTTCAGGGTCTCACTAGTAGATTGGACTTGTAGTGATTCTCCTGTTTACAGCCTCCCAAGAGCTGGGATTACAGGTGCATTCCATCACACCCAGACTCAATTGCCATCTCAACACACTCTGGGGGCAGGGCCCGCATGGGAGGTCTGGGGATCGAACCCCCAGCCCCTGCACCTGCTTGCCGGCACTTTAATTCACTGAGCTATTTGGATGGCTCTTGATTCAACTTTTGATCACATCTCAAATTCACATTCAGGAAAGAGGATTTCCAGACCTTCTTTTGAAAGTGGCAAGAATGATGGAACAAGTGTGTTTGAAGTAAGGGAATCTCGTGGGGGGGATTAGCTGCAATGTGTTATTTACTGTAATAAAAATTTTAAAGTAAACATTCGCTATATATTTTGATCACCCCATAATGATACAAAAGCCCTAAACAGAAGAATGATGCTTGAGATCACAATTTACATACAAATATGTTACAGGCTTTTCCATTTTCATTGCAAACTAATTAGAAGAGCTTACAGTGCATATTTATTGACCATCTGGTAAGTAAAATGAAAGATAATACCTTAACAGAGAGGGCTAAGAAATAAAATAGGAATTACTTTTGTAGGTTTATTTTTGTTTCCATTTGCATCTTTGTGTTTTAGGCTCAGCCAAAGCCAGGCTAGCTTAGCAGTCCTGGGTTCCCCTCTGGGTCTAATGCAGGAAATGAGGCTTGACTCCTCTCATCATGCTCCTTGGCCAGCTGCCCTGGTAACATTTTGTGGGTCGAGGCTGGAGGAGGAATATAGGAGGAGGAAGAAAAAGAAGGGGTTGGAGGTGCAGAGGACAGTGAAGGATGACAAGGGGTAAGAGGAAAGGAAACGGCAATTCAGTCACTAATGGTGGTGGGGGAAGTCCCAGTCCAAATCCGTGGTTTCCTCTGTACCAGGGAGAAGCTGTAGGCTAATATTCCCTTCCAGGGGTCTGTTAATGCCTTCACTGTTCTCTGTGGCCGCAATGTATTCTCACTCAGTCTTTGCCTCAGGCATGCACATTTGCATTTTTTCCCTTGATACTCTTAATATGCACTTGTACAAGTAGCTTCCTAAATCTTACTGAAATACAATGTTTGCAAGGTATTTTAGGAGATGTATAAAGAAATAGGCTGGAGTTAAGCTTAGTTATTATTTTATTCATTTTTTTTCTCTTTTGTTCTTATTCACAGTTAATTTCTAAGGGAACTGTTAAACTGCTCATAACTTGAGAAATTAGAAATTATTGAACAAAAATAACAGAAACCCAGAGACTATTTGTTTACAAGAATGAAGACGGATGAGAAAGTTGTTTCTAAGTCAATTAAAACATTTGTAATCACAGCAAGTACTGTGCTGGAACTTTAGGACATGTGAGTGTATGTGATACACTTACAGATCTCTCCGCTTCTAGTCTAAGTGAGAAGGGCTGCCTCTCCTGAAGGTGAAGTCCAGCTCTGTCCTGATTGTGCTAACATCGCCACAACATTTTACTTAACTCCTTTTATTCACTAACAACTATTTAGCTCTGTATTTTCAAGGGACCCGGTGATATGGTTTATAGAGATGAATTAACAATAATTTAGGAAATCATTAAGGCTTATTCTCAGGTCCCTAACATAAGAAGGTATAACAGCTTTAACATGGGCCAACAATGAGAACAGGTGTGGTAAGCAGACAGGGAACTAGATGGGGAAGCTCAGGTGGCCAGCTCTTTGTGACACTGTAGTAGAGGTCTGTCCTTTGGCCTTGCTAACTACTTTCCCAGGTAGGAGAGATATGATGGATCAAAGCTAAAATCCCAACTGAAATTATTACAATTTAGCCCAGCTTCACTATAAATTTTGTTCATTTGGTTGTTAACCTGATCTTCTGGCCCTCTTAAAATAAGTTTGCTTGCTTATTTTTTTACTAGTTTGTTTGATGAAAGAATTAGAACTACTCAGTGTGCTTGCTTTAATTAAGTACAGTTGAGCTGCTCATAGCACAGCTGTGAGGTTAAAGAAAATTCTGAGGTTGAATTGCACTTACATTTTAAACAGCATCTTAGCCTTATGGGTTTAGGGAATTTACTCTGGGAAAACTAACCTTTTTATTTGTAAAATGACAATACAGTAATAATAACACCTACACAATAGTGTTATTGTTGTATATATTAAGGAAGCTGGGAAAAATTTAGAGCAAGATTTGGAATATGGTAATAGTGGAACTGGTGAGTTGGTAAATCAAATATCTGAGGATTGGTTTTTGTAAAACTAAAAGTAAGAGAAAACAATTGTCAGGAATTCCAACTGAGAAGCTAGAAGGAAAAATGATTTAGATGAGAGAGATAGAGCCATATTAGTTGTCACTCCCCTAGTCTCTTAGTTTCATATTGGATACTATGTAACATCAAACATTGTGGGTCCTTGCTTTACTAGAAATGGAAATTAAAACTAAAGCACAAATTTCTGGGTGGGGGAGCTGTAATTGGAAAGAGTTCTGGCTTAGGTAACTGTATAGCACAATATGCACCCCACCAGCATATTTCAGTTTCTGTTAGTTGAGAGCATTTCTTCAGTTCCTCTTGCAGTTCCTGTTACTTATGTTTCTTAGAAATGGCTGGTCACTGCAATGGTTGATACATTGTGTAAACTTTAGAACTGAGAAGTTCAGAAGCTTAGCTCAGCAGGGGGCTAGGGTCGTCACTTTGCAACCATCTTGATCTTATGGAAAAGGAGGGCACAGAAAGGGGTAGATACCAGGCATACAATATAAAGGAGAAAATGAGGCTTGCTTTCCTGTTTTGCTGTTTTCTGTTGCCTTGAACTGTTGCCCCTGTGCCTTGCCACTCTGCTTTGGAGCCAGCTGATTATGGACTGAAACCTCTGCAAACTGTGAGCTATATATGCCCTTCTCTATTTGACTTTGGGTCTCAGGTATTTTGTATCAGCAATGAGAGAAAAGTAGCCAAGGCTATGATGCATGTTGTAAGAACCAATCCCCAGGGCCAGGGAGATGGCTCAGTAGAATAAGCACTTGCCTAGCAAGTGCAAGTTCAATCCCCTGTTCCACAAAAAAAAAAAAAAAAAAAAAAATCCCCAATTGATGACCTGTTCTGTCTCTGTACTTCTCCTCTGCAACCCCATAAAAACCTTCCCCAAGCCTTTGCCTGATATTTTGGGAATGAATTCCTGATAGTACCCATCTATGTGAAATAAATCTGCCTGCAAACACTGGGTGAGGTTCTGTTTGCCCCTGCAACTGGAGGAAACACACACTGGTCTAGGAGTACAGACTGGTCCATCTGTCAAAGCGGGCCAGGTTTCAGGGATTGGCTGGTGGCCCAACTCATCATTATCTTCTAGGACTAGAATTTTGTTCATGGCCAAGAGATAGTTTTAGTACCAAGATAGGATTGTCTCTGTGATGATCTTAGTCATGGGGGATTTTGCCTTTCCTGGAATGCAGGTGATCACAGGTTTAGGACAATAGCTAAAGATGCCTGTATGTAGCTGAATGTTTCTGTAGAACTCTTATCTTGGTGTTCTCAGCCTTCCTCAACTTTGTAGTCAATATGTATTTTTATTAGTATTCTTTCCTGTATGTTTTCAATACACAATAAAACCATACATGTGGAATGGGTGCCATATGTAGACACATTGCATCTTGGTCCTTTTTACTTCCCCATCTGTACTCTCCCTCCCATCTTCTCCCATCTTCTCCCGTCCCCAGGTCCCTTTCCATTTGCACACTTCTATCTTCCTATTTTCAATTATCTATATTTCACTTTTTCTCTTTAGTTATACTTTGGGCTTTTCACTTAAGAGAAAAATGTGATATTTAACCATTGTCCTTAGTCTTGAGGGGGGATGAGTACATGTTTAAGGCTAATCAACCCTATAGGGCCAGCTCCTAGATAAGCATTCTCTAAAAGGTCAACACACCCCTATGCAGATTTAAGGAGGCATTTTACCCAATATTTATACTAGTAAACACTACAAAGAAGGTCCAGTTCTGTTCAGCTTTCAGTTAGCTATTGGACATCTGCAGGGCCAGGTGAAGAGTCATGGCTCATAATGAAGTGCTTTGTAGATTTTCCTAAAGAAAACTCAAATTATACATTTAAAGAATAGCAGATAAAGGCCCAGGGCTCTGCCTCATCCCTTTCCTTCTGCTTGTCTCTGGTTATGCAGGGCTGCATCAGAGGGAACAAACGAGTGGAACCAGAAGTCAACGACAACAAAAATCCTATTTGCAGTTTTATATTGCTGCATCTCCTCCTGTTGTCTCCAGAATGGTGCTGCACTACCTGGAGGACTTGGGGCTGTCACAGTAGTGACATCCTCCTATAGATGTTCCTACGGTGAAGACTGGTCCAGGCAGCCTGAAGTTTCCTCTCATCTTGATGTAGTTCTAGGAGGTCTTCTGACTCTGGGCCCCACTTCCTTTTTTCTTAGAATTTGTAGCAAATGGAACGTAACACCAATTTTGTCATAAAGGCCCATTATTGTGAAGGTGTAATAGCTACATTTATTCTTTAGAACATTGCTTTTGACAAATTATTATTAATTTTAATTTTATGAATTTTTTCACATTCAACACTGGGTACTTGACAGCAAAAATATTTAAAAAATAAAGCATTGAATTTTTAATATTTATTTAGTGTTTATAAAAATCAAAATTTTCAAAATTGGGGCGGGGGAGATGGCTCAGTAGAATAAGTGCTTCCCTGGCAAGCACAGGGGCCTGAGTTCAATCCCT